>JARKHS020025004.1:0-73283 GCA_030143305.2 Amblyomma americanum | reverse complement strand
CAATAGAGGTAGCAGTTATTATGGGATGAACACTTTCAAGCGGCGCCCTTTATAGCCTTCCAGGTTCTTGGAACTATCCCCTGTTGTCGTTTCCAACGCCAAGATCATTCTTTCAATGCGCTGGGTCTTGCTAAAAAAATTGAAGGGGACACTTCAGATCCGCCTTAAGTACATGACGCGATAGCGTTCATGAGTTAATGCCGATATACGAGAAATTGGTCATTCTCAACTTTACATCGATTTTCTATTAACGGAGCCTTTAACGCTGTCGCGTTAAAATGACGGTCGATTTGCCTAGTATAGAATCGCTCACAGTCTACCTTATTAGATCCCTGGGAGTCCTCACAGCACTCCTGGCGCAGTGGTGCAGCGGTTAAGCGATGCGCCACTGCCCTGGGATGGCAACAGCTGCCACGTGTAGGGCTTCTTAGACGCAGATTCCTCTTGAGGAGTAATCTCTCGCAACGAATAATTAATTGAACTGCCATCTTCACCGGTGGGCAGTTCATACCCAGCATTTCTGGACAAAAGCATTTTTGAGCGGCCAATCGTTTATGAGGGCGATTGTTCCATATAATGTAAAATTTCACTGCAACAATCATAATATTATGAGATCACATGACGACAGACTTGTATTCTTTTTCTATTAACGTTTATGCGGTCGTCAAAAGCGTTCGCTAATGGTGTTCTATTGGAGTCCAAACTGTTCGATGCGATCAATGAAAACACTTCAAAAGAAAGATTTTGCTACATATCAGCAGAATGGAGCATTACCTTCAATAATTACATAAGAGTTTATTGCAATTTTTCAAATTTCAAAAATTTTGCCCGAGAATGCTGGGCATGTGCTCACAATCCGATGGGCAGGTTGTCAAGTGTATATGTGTCGGCTCACCAAGACTGGATCGGGGACCGCACAAACTGACAGACAAGGGCTTTTAGGTCGAGAAGCATACTGAAATCTAGTATCAGTTGTAGCAGGTGAAGAGGCTGGTCCGAGAGATAGGCACTTGCCAGCTTATGTCGGGATCAATATTCAATTGAACTCTCCGCCGCTGACCTGTAAGTTTGAGATGTGAACTTGCCAGCTCGCTGCACGGTACTGCGCAGTTTTGCAGTAGTTCAGTCATTACAGAACTGGTCACCCGCAATACGAAAAACGTCCCATGTGCTATGTGTTTGATCTTGGCTCGTTTATTTCCCACTAAAGATTTATTGCCCAACCGTTCTTATTTAGTAACCTTGCTCTCAGTCATTGTAGCCATGCGCTATGAAATGAATTCCCGTGACAGTGGAAAAATAAAACAAATGTAAAATGACAGAGAATCTTAACAGCATTCGGTTCGGAGTGAAACAGATGCTTCTTCTGGCAGATTTTCTTTACTGATTTTACATAACGAATGACAGAACTGAAGCACACACAAGATGTCTTTTTCAATTCTCGGGATTTTTTTAGCGTACACGCATAAGACGATTTTTAACAGGTCAGAACCTCTGAATTATTGCTACGTAGAAGACTATGAGTTGGCAGTGCCGTAGAAGGGAGCGCTCGCACAACGCAATGCTGCGTAGAAAACGACAATGGGGAGCGCTTGCGCTTGGCACATACACGACAAGTTTTACCTCAAAAACTCTCTGTGCCCCCCAATTCTTGGCCAATCCCCCTATGTGGGCATGGGCCATGGTATGAGGACAATAACAACAACAACTACACGACGAAGAAGACGAGGGATTGGCTAAGTACTGGCTTGTAGGTCAGGACTCGGCAGTCGGCGAATGAAAAACAGGCGTGACAGAGCGAACAAAGATAGTCTTAATACCAAAAGTAAACAAGAACAAAGAAACTGTTTAAGTTACCGACATAAAGGTTTTTAAGAAGTGTTTTAATTGTGACAGCAAAGAAACTGAAAAGATGGAATCAGGCAGAGAATTAATAATTTTGGGTATACAAATACGAGTGAAGTGGGCATAATGAGTGTAGCAGCGAGGTACCGTAAAACGGGGGTGATGTCGAAAAGGACGAACGGGATTGAAAGGAACCAAAAATTCACTCTCCCAAAAAGAGCACAAATAACTACATGATGAACGAGGGCATCAAAACAGGGGAGGTGTAAAGACGAAAATAAAGTGAAGTAGGTGAAACGTCCATATTGTATGCCACGGATCGAAGGATGTTCCTTAGTATAGCATTTGACTTCATTCGCCAAGTCTGTGAGCAGTGATAATAAACAGTGGCATCATATCGGAGGATACCATTAATAAGAGAATGTGCAATAAGCTTGCGAGTCTGAAAAGGTAATAAATATTGAACATTTTATAGTACACATTTTAATTTGCGAACCTTGTCACATCTACGGTAAGATGACTATTTCAAGACATATCTCTGTCAAAAGGTATACCAAGGTATTTGACACTATTTGAAAAATTAATAGGAATGCAACAACAATTGTGGCAATGCGAAGAATGTAAAAACAATTGTTCAAGAAAGGAAAACTTCTTATGGGGACTATGAAAACAAATAGTTTAGTTTTTATCTTGATTAATTGAAATAGGATTATTTAAGAACCAGTATATAACATGCACCGCATCCGTTCTAAGAGCATCCATGGCCAGAGGCAGCGAAACATTTCTTGACAACAATAGCGTGGCATGGTGTTTTGAAAAATGTAACATTTTGCTACAGCATTTGATAAATCATTTACAAAAAAATTTAAAAGCAAAGGCGATAAAACAGAGCCCTGCGGAACACCTGCCTACAAATGATTCTGAACTTTGATGCCCGCTTATTTCAAGAACTTGAGCCCGATTAGAAAAATAGTCTTTAGCAAATCTTTTAAAGGACCCCTAAACGCCATGACATCAAGTTTCTAGCAGGAGGTCATGCCGAACACAATCGAAAGCTTTGCTGGCGTCCAAAAACAGGCCATATGCAATTTTTTTATTATCAGAACATGAGTAAAATAATATCAGTAAAACTTTCTAATAACAAAACCGTTCCTTTACCTTCAATGAAACCAAACTGTGCTGATAGGATATTACTCGTGAGACGAAAACTGTATATATCTCCGAATAGGCGCTTTTCGAGAATCTGTTCCGTCGCGGGTAGAATTGAAATAGGCCTATAATTTTCAATAGCCTTTAAATAGCGACTTTTATGAAATGGTTTAATAATGGCTGCTTTCAAATTGTGTGCAATTAAGCATTCACTAATAAAACTGTTCAATATAAAAAGAAGTACCGATTGCAATATCGTAAAATTAAGTTGAAGGTCACTCATTTTGATATTGCCAATACCTGCAGCTTTCTTCGAGATGAAGCTAAAGATTAGGCTATGAACATCCTGTGGTGTAATAGAGGGGAGGAAAGCTGAAGAAGTGCAATATAGAGACCGGGGAACCTCATAGTGGGACAAAAGAAATTTCTTGGAAACCTGAGAGAAAAATGCATTAAACTCAGAGGCCGCTGAGGGCAAGTCTTTGAAGGATTTAGCTAATAAATCGCTAATGGATTGTTTTGGGTTTCGTCTAAAAAGACAGTTGATAGTTGACGAAGTTTTACGTGAAGAGTGTTGGTTGTTATGAAAAGCCGAATTGAAGTAGTTACGTTTCGAGGCTCGAGTCACGGCAGTAACTTTATTTCTAAACAACCTGAAATTATCTTTCAGGCGTGTGTTGTTGGGACTACGTTTGCAACGTGTCCAAAGGGCGTCTTTTTCTGCAATGGGCTTTGGAATGTCGCTTGTTAACAAAGGAGGATTTGGGTTGTGTTTTTTTATCACTTCGACCTTTTGTGATGAGGCAGTTACGAAATTGACAACCTGCACAATTCTACCGTACGCGTTAAAAGAATTAACTTCATCGAGGACAGAGACCCAGTTAAACTCTGCTATAAGGTTATCAAATGTGGCATATTGTGTATACGAAATTCGCTCTTAATTAGGGTATATTTTATTTAAAGAAAGAAAAAGGATATGAGAACCTACACAGTAATGATCAAAAGTTTTTAATTTAATCACCGAAGAGAATGAATGGGCAAACTAAGCTCTTATATTGATGTGTATAATACAAGAAGCTACGAAATGTTTCCCAGGTACCCTTCTCTTGTGTAGCCTTATTGTTGGTTCAATGCCATGTTTTGCCAAAGTATTTATGTAGTCGCAAACAGATGAACGTGCTGGGGACAAGGTGTCGATATTGAAGTCTCCAATGAGGCATATAGCATGATTTTGTTTAATTTCATTTATTGAACCATCAGGGCGAAAGGCATTAAAGAGGGGAGTGGATACAAAAAAATACATAGACAAGGAAATGAGTATTACAAGAAAGTTCTGCTATTTAGACAATGTTACCTATTGCGTTACGGCAATGCTGGTTATCACTGCTGTCGATAATTTCGGCGGGAAGGTGGTTCCATTCACGTGAAGCATGAGGCACGAAGGAATGAAATGCTGATAAGGTGTGAAATGTTGAAATTCCAACCTTGTGGCGATGATCGGCGCGGCTTGAAACATAGTGGGGAGGAGCAAGGAGCGCATTCCCTAGAGTAGAATGATGGTACAATTTATGGAAAAGACTGGGACGAATTATTTTTCTGCGGCATGCTAAAGGCTGTTAAGAGAGGCAAGTTTTCATGCTGGTTACGCTTTCGCTACTATTAAAGTTAAATAAAACAAAACGCGCGGCATTATTTTGGATCATCTCCAGCGAAGTTATTAGTTTTTCGTAGTGGGGATCCCATATAGCAGCTGTATAGTCTAGTTTTGAACGAATCAGCATTTCGTAAAGCAGTAATTTAAGAGAAGACGGGGTTTTCGTAAAATTTAGGCGTACGTAGGCCAACATGCGGTTAGCGTTGTTAATATTGTACTCAATGTGGTGCGACCAGGAGAGGTCTGCAGAAATGTTGACGCCCAAGTATTTATGCGCAGTGACAGATTCTAAGGCGATGTTATTTAAGTAGTGCCTGGAATGTGTGTTAGCATGTCGGGATATTCAAATAACTTCACATTTTTCAGCGTTTAGATCCATGAGCCAATCATTGCACCAAGTAGAAATATAGGTAAGATCGGTCTGAAGAAGGTTAGCGTCTTCGGATGATGCTAATTCGCGAAAACCAAAGCAGTCATCAGCTAAGAGATGAATGTTAGGTGCTACTTTGGAAGGAAGATCATTGATATAAATGAGAAACAGAAGCGCTCCAATGACTGACCCTTGAGGCACTCCCGAGTACACTTCACTGAAAGGTGAATCGTAGTTGTTAGCAGAAGCAAATTGTGATCGGTTATGAAGAAAGTATTCGATCCATTTCAAAACGTTATGATGAATGCTAAGTTGGTTTAGTTTAAAAAGTAATAAACGGTCACATAACTTGTCGAAAGCTTTAGAAAAGTCGAGGAAAATGCAGTCCGCCACTGAGGCGCTATCTAAAATAAGATAGAGCTTGTTAGTAAAGCAGACAAGTTGGGTTTCGCATGAATATGATTTTTGAAAACCGTGCTGTGCGGGTGTAAAGAAAGAATCAGTCCCGAAAAAATTAACAAAGTTTGTGAAAATTACGTGTTCTAATAATTTGCAGCATGTACTGGTCAGCGAGATGGGACGATAATTTGCAGGTGACGTTTTAAATCCTGATTTGAAGAATGGAACCATCTTCCCGATTTTCCATTGTGTGGGCCATGTTGACGTATCAAGAGATTGCTGAAAAGTCTTGGTTAGTATAACAGAAGTACAGGCAAATGTGTTTTAAAAAATTTGGCAGTAATGCAGTCGTAGCCATGTGACGACTGAAATTTTAGGTCTTCAATAAATTCAAAGTGCCATGAGTCAAATTCATGAGTCAAAGTGTATAGGAGGCATTCATACATAATTATATCGGTGAGTGGCAGGAATGTTAACGCTTTTAGTACGAGAAAAATTCTTTACAAAGGTTTTGTTAAGGAACAAAGTACACGAGTTGCTCGGTATAGTATCCCTTAAATTGTCTATCAAAGTGATGGAATCGTCATTTGGTGGGTAGCTTATGCGCCAGAATTTCCTAATGTTCGATGATAGCATGGATGGTATGGTGGTAGAAAAACTTTTCTTTTGCTTGTTTTAGAGCAGTTATGCAGACGTTAGCCGCTGCAGTATATGTATCCCAATGAGAGTTACTTGTAGACAGTTTAGCGGTGCGATGTCGGCGTTTCTTCCTGTTTGATATGCGTTTGATATGGGCGGTGTACCATGGGGCCTGCGGGTTAGAAATGATGGTGCGGGTAGGAATGTACCTATCAATTAGTTCGTGAATTCTGGCAGCAAACATATTCCAGTTGGCTTGTACAGATCGATCATCAAAATTCCTGAAGAATATTTCCATAAATGATGATAATACTTTATTAATTGCGTTAAATTTAGCTCTGTTATAGTCGTAAATGGTCTTTTTCTTTTTGGCGGGCTTAGGACAAGCCGCCTTAATGTTGAAGTTCTGAAAAGAGTGATCGCTTATGCTGGGAAACTAAGTAATAGCGGAAGCAATGTCGGGCTGATTGGTTAGAATCAAATCCAAGATGTTGGTGGTATTAACGGATGATCTGGTAGCTTGGGTGACTAATTAAGTGAAAAATGAAGCATAAATCTAGAAATTCCGTGGCATCGGAAGAAAAGGGTGGATACGGAAGGAGGTTGGGAATCCCATCTTATGTTTGGAAGAATAAAGACTCCGAGTAAAAGCAATGTAACTTAGGGAAGTCTAGTGCTTATGATGTTAATTTCATCATGAAGGTCACTGATGAACGAGCGCTCAGCAGTGGGAGGAGGATAACAAACTCTGATTATAAATTTCTTATGCTCAAGAGTAGTCGAAGCCCAAACAGTTTCTAAAACGTTGTTAGTATGGACGTAAGATTACGGTATATTTTTCGATACAGCTAAAAGAATGCCCCTTCCGCGTCTGTAAGTGCGGTCACATCGATATATTGCAAACTGGTTAGCGTTGGGAAAGACTTCGTTATCACGAACCTGGGACGAAAGAAAAGTTTCAGTCATTGCGATAATTTGCGCAGAGCAGGTGTCGACTGCCGATGAAAGAGTCGTTTGCTTATTTGAGATACTTCTCATGTTAGTGCACAGAATGGGTGCGCCAAATGATGAGATAAGACCACTGGCCCTCACGCCCCCCTAGGGTGTAGCATGTGGCTGTGAATCAAATTCATGCTTAACGCGATCGCCTTGTGGCGCGGTTTCTTCGACACAGTCTGTAGTTGAATTGTACATGAAGGATGTTTTGTTTAAAACTAACTTGTTGTACCTGAGACGAAATTTGGGCGATCCTGGCTGACTCTAACCAAACTCGATAAGTTTCCTGCGGGCGAGCCGAGTGGAGGGCGAGAAATCTTCACTTACTGTAACTTTGTTCTTGGAAGTCGCTACGATGCTATAGGATTAGTTCTATAATTCTGTAGGGGTTGAATTTCGCTACTATGTGTCTGTTTCTCTCAGCGGAAAGGAGGCCTAGACGATGGACACAGTGAATTGGGTTGTTAGGACGTGCATCAAAAACTTTTGTTAGAAGAGTGTTCAGTGTGATTTCCGTGTGTTCCCAAGTTTCCGCAGAGTCTGGCAAGCCATGGAAAAGTAAGTTGTCTCGTCGAGACCGGTCCTCAAGCTCGTCAAGTCACGACTGTAATGCGCAATTCCGCGAAGTTAGGGTTTCAGTGAACCCCTGCATGCACGCAAGGTCATGGCTGTAATTATCAAGTATTTTGCCTTTGCTTCTAAATCGTTTAGCCGTTTCTGCACATCCGTTATTTTTGTATCAATAGCTTTTTGCCCGGCTTTTATGGATTTAACGTCGGCGACCAGCTTAGCTTGCGTTTCCGAGCTTCGAATTGAGCGCGCGTGTACATTCTTCAGAAGTCGAAAAAGAACAGACATTTGTTCAGCGGGGATGTCAGGGAGGGATTCGTATTCTGAAAATAAGTTGGAGCGAATAGTAGGGCAAGGGTTAGTTTCAACATCACCGGAGCGTAACAATAAAATGGCCATAGAAAAGCACTCACACAGTGAATCACATAACACTTTGGGGCACAGGAACAACAATAAGCAAACGTCTTCGCTCTTTTTTGGCATACAAAGAAAATGTACGCGCCTGCGTCGGAGGAAAGTAGAACTTAGGCGCCATGGTTCCTATAGTGTTCCCGTGCCCACTAAAGACGAAGTCCGTGATGTCGTCGCTTATAATCTCGGCGAATGATGATGCTGTGGTCGTTGGGGCTGGCTGGCCCAAAATAGGCAGCCCAAAAATTGTCGAGCTCAGAAAGAAATTCTTTTACATTTTGGGAAAGAGGCCTGTAAATTCCTCTACGAGAATAACCTCCAAACTGGAGAATGATATCTGGAATGCAACGCACTCAGCGAAGCAAAATTTTGACTGCAAAGGATAGGCATTCCATTTGCTGTGAACAAAAACAAGAATTCCCTGAAGAGCTTGAAGTGACGCGATAGCTACAGCTGGGCGGGTGAGGGAACATGCTCAGTTGAGTAGCGAAGTCAGTCTTCCGCCACTCCGTTTCGCTGGGCGTTCCTTCATCTTCGTCCCACTTGACATGGCGCATGCGCACAGCTGTGGCAGCTCTGTTTAGCCGGCGCGCCGCGCCGCCGGCAGCAGCAGCTGCTCAGCACCACGTGGCTGGTCACGTGACCAACCAGGTGACGAACCGCGTGATCAGCCACGGCGCCGCCAGCAGGTGCTCCGCACCACGTGGCCATCCACGTGACAGCGTGGCGGCGAAGCCACAAGATGTCGGCGCCGCCACGCTGAAGGCGCGAAATGCTACCGTAATGTAGCTGTCGCTACAAAATTCCGCCGTCTATCCGAGTTGAGCATGTGAAAGAGAAACTAGAGTAACTGGGTAGCGAAAAAGAGGAGAGAAGTGTGGAAGGAATGTTAATTTCTGTAAGTACGAATGCGCCATCAGTGTTCTTAGTGTGGTCAACAACAGCCAGATACACATTCCAATGCTTACGTATGTTTACATGAAGTACACTGAACGCATCCTCCTTTGGCGAGACTAAGGTACAACTTCACCAATATTGGCCCAATGGGAGAAGGCAGAGCTGATGATTCAAATTAGTTTATTTAAATCGGTACAATCGTGGATTCAAAAAATAGAAGAGACTTAGGTCTTCCTAGCAAAAATTTTTCCATGTTTGACCCAAACATATCTAAAATTATTTGCCTTGCCTTTCTGCTTGGCGTCCCGAAGCAGTTTCCTGTTTGATGCGGTGGGGTTGTCGTTAAACTACATTTCAGGTAGCTCCCCCTTTTCCGCTAGGGGCGTGATCTGGTTTCGATGACTCATCTATATTTACCTTTGCAGCGACAGAATTAAGTGAATCTCACCAGCAGAATTGTTTTTTTTTCTTTTTCTGCGGGAGACAATGAGCTGCTTCAATATCCGAGTCAATTAGCTCAATTTTCACCTTCTCTGCTAAGTTCTTTAGTGCCTCAGACACCACCTCACCTTGCATTAAAAGAGAAGCCCTGTATTTCTAAGTTCTGCAGCCTGCACTATTTTTCCATGCCATTAATTTTTTTTGAAGGTGTAGTAGCTGTTGATTTTTGTCCGCCACTGTGGTGTTCAAAGTAAGCACTTCATCTTGAAGCTTCTGGATTGTGTTCTGTTGGTCAGCAGTGGATGTAACTAAGACATCGTATTTCTCAGAGGAGAAAGAAATAGAGGCGTGTATGCTTTTGACTGATTCCTCTAGCGACTGAACATTCGTGTTCAGCAACAACTCATCCCCTCTACGAGACAGTGAGCCCTCTATCTTGGCAAAGAGCTCCTCAAGAGTTCTTGACGAACACGCCTTTTCATTTTCTGAATCCATACCGCTCTGTGAACCACACTGCAGACAGTGCCAGTCGGCGTATGACTCAACCTCTTTCGCCAGCAGGCTTTGCAGTAACCCCTGAACATTTTTTTTATAATGGAATGCCTTATTACAACCAGAACATGTTTAGTATTTGCCTTCATGGGGCAATGCTTCGGAGCATTTTAAACAACCTGACATAGTCGCAAAATAGAACGATGAAACAGAACAAAAACGCAATCGATGGTGGGCAAAAGGCAAATGTGAGAGGGCAAAAAATACAACTCTTAACTGCAATAACTCTTACCAGCCAAGCGCCCGCCACCGACTGCGCGCAGTGCTCGTTGACGGCGCCTTTTATCTTCCTGGAATTCGGCAGGGGCGGCGCAGGAAGCGCTCAGCACGATCCCCTGGTGATAGTGACCACGCTGCGCAGTGGTTTTCCAGGCATGCTCCGTCTTCCATCTAAGGTGATACGCATCGAAGGTGATACCGTCCGCTTCGTCCTTGTAGATCCCGTCTGGTTTGCAGATCCAGGGCCGCTACAAGGGTGCTACCTGCAATAAAACTGTGATCAGCTCCAACCAAGCTCCTCCCACCGTAGTTGTTGCATAATGCTGGATGAGGAAGAGCAGGCTGCCCTTGTTGAGCCCACACACTGTTCTCTTGGTCAGGCTTTCAGGAGATAACACTGCCATTAACGTCGCCCAAGAAGTAGAGTAAGTGACGGGAAGTGTGGCTGTGAAAGAATGACATGAAAAATAATCAAATATCTTTACAGTATAGTGCCAAGCTTAAAACTCGAAAATATTTATTAGAGCTAAGGCAGTTTGGATGAAATGCTTCCGTCGTGCTATTAGGCCTATGCGCATAGCCTCTATAATTAAAGATCTTAAAAATTGAAGGACACTTTGCAAATTCCAAAGTGTGTTCGGCGAATTCCTGTACCTGTTCGACTGACTATGCCATGTTATTCCGCTTCCCTGGCCTTGGTACCCGGTTTAGCGGCCAGTTTTTATATATATATTTTTAAATTGGTTTTTGAGGAAAGGAAATGGCGCAGTATCTGTCTCATATATCGTTGGACACCTGAACCGTGCCGTAAGGGAAGAGATCAAGGAGGGAGTGAAAGAAGAAAGGAAGAAAGGGTGCCGTAGTGGAGGGCTCCGGAATAATTTCGACAACCTGGGGATCTTTAACGTGCACTCACTGACATAGCACAGCACACGTGCGCCTTAGCGTTTTGCATCCATAAAAATGCAGCCGCCGCGGTCGGGTTCGAACCCGGGAACTCCGGGTCCGTAGCCGAGCGCTCTAACCACTGAGCCACCGCGGCGGGTCGCGGCCACTCGCTGTTTTCGCTTCAGTTCCGCTTCCCTGGCCTTGTTGCCCGGGGACATGTTAGTCCGTCGCATGCGCATTCGTTCATTCTTCTTCTGGCGTTTGGTATCGGGAGAATCAACATTCTTGGGGCGCTTCTGCGAACCGCTTGCCGTGGAATCATCACCGGCGGCTTGGATGCCATCCTAATAACTCGACTGCTGCAACGAGACGTCTGACGAAGGAGCGCTGCCGCGTGTCCCGTTGTGCGATCACGTGATTGCTGAGAGAGTGTAAGGGGGAGAGGCCACAGCTGGCACCGTTCCAGGGCACAGAGGGACGGACTGTCGGACGACGAGAGTACGAGCCATTAAAGGCTTCCGCCTTAACACTTGTGTCTAAAGGAATTAGTGTCGGTTATTCTGCTCCATTTCTTTTTTCCGCATATTCGGTATAACAAGGATTCATATATAGCGTTCAGACTTTTGCACAACGTATGTTTTTAAGCACACAAGATTACATTTGGAGTCTGCTGGAATGTCACGAAATTAGGAAGCATAAAAATAATTGCAGCCTATGCTACAGTGCAGATTCGGAGGACAAAATATACTGATAAGCTGGCAATAAAAAACTTCCAGCGCACATGTATGCGTTACTTTTGAGAACGCCGTGCGCATGAGCGAACTGCCTTCTCAAAGCGCACAGGCCTAATTGGAAGAAATGAAGAAACACAGAACGCCAAATGTCTTTTTTCAGGGGTGCGAGTCTTCGGCGTAACCGCTAAGAAGGATTGTTTACTGTTGAATACAAGCAATTACGAAATTGCGTTGTAATCTGCGCTCGCCTGGTTTGATTGTCGTTTGTGGAGTTCTGGCAATTTTCAATGCCTTTTTATACTGCTTTATAAAAGCGAGAAGATAGGGTTTCTATAATTTGCGCCTTAATGCTTGCCGGTAATGATTCTGATAGCATGTAGAGCATAACCAGTTGAATATAACCTGCATGCGGAGTCTATGTATTGTGAATTGAAGGCCAGTAATAATTCTTAGGTTTAAGGGCCAGTCAGGTGGCGAATTGGAAGAGGAAGCCAGTGGGCATAAAGTGGCCGCTGCTGGCACGGGCCGGCATAGCTGGAGGAATATTGGGGAGGTTTTGTGCTTCAGTGGACGCAGTTTGGTTGGTGATGTTGGTGGTAAAACATAGCTAATAGCGCGACCTAAACGAGTTCAAGCAGGCCTCGCTTGGGCTGTTCTCGGCCGAAGTTCGGTGGTGGACGTGAAGGTGGGCAATTTTGTGCTTTCAGATTTTCACCCGCACTGCTTACATTCCATACGTTTTCTCTTTTACAGAATAACTAGTGTTAGTAGGGCGAATGCAGCAATCTGAGATGTTGCTGTTAAAAACAGCACTCAGATATTTTTCACACTCTGAAACGAGGTGCTGACTGTTGTGACATTCCTTGTGTGTGCTACGAGGTACATTCCTTGTGTGTGCTACGAGGTTCCACGTTCGACGGCGCGGCGTAGACGGAGACCCAGATGACAGGCATCATCAATTACCCAGCCATGCTCGTTGAGAGTGACAACCAGAACGAAGGGGTTTAAGCCCAACCGGACCCGCCGCCGCGGGGAAACGGGCTTATCCTCCCCAATTGGCGTGGCGGTTCCAGGGGCGGCCCTTCCGAGCACATTCCAGGACAAGGGAACTGTCAGCGGGCCAGAGCGCGCCTTACCTTGAGGAGCGAGTGTCAGTTGATGGATGGAGAATGGAGGCCGGTGACCCGCGGGAACTGTCAGCAAGCCAGAGCGCGCCTTACCACAGCCGACGCTATGCGCTACCTCGAAGACAACCTTCTTTCCCGCGGACTCAACACGTGAGGGGGGCGAGACCACGATGCGGTGGTATGTTTGTGCGCCCAAGTGAAAGCCCTAGCCCCCCCTCCTTCCCCTCCGGCGTGGGCGTCCTCACCCTAGGGAGTGTGGAGAAGAGGATATAAAAATCGAGAAGCAGTACGGAAGAGGCACGCTCAGGACGACATCGTTCGCCAAGAGGGCCTTCAGCGCCGAAGCCCGACGGCGTGCAGCTTCTGCCAGCAACCGCTCGAGCCCAACTCCGGAGCCACTCCATCGCCCCCATGAAGTCGTCGGCACGTAAGCTCGGACGCCCCAGCCTCTGATGTATAATCTTAATCATGTGTAATTATTGAATATACCTGTTTGTTTAAACTGAGCCATACGGTGTCTCTTTGCCTCTCCGTCCCGTGTGGACCTGCGCATTATGGGGGTCATCACACTGGTGTCAGAAGTGGGGTCTCAAAAGCAAATGTCCTCTGAATGCTGCGACATTCATGACTTCAAAATTGTAATCAAAAGGGAATCACGGGACTGATTGTGGGACTTTTACCCCCATTTGAGAGGCTTGAGGCACCGGAGGGCTTGAAAAAAAAAATGTCTTTATCTGAGGGAGCTCCCACTCCACAGCCGTCGCTCGGAGCAAGCATGCTGGCATTAGGAAGCGTCATTCCGACGTTTACGGGAGATAAGACAGGGGTTCCAATCTGCGATTTCTTTTCCATGCTAGAAGAGATTGGGAAAATGGGGGGATGGTCCGATGCTCAAATGCTGGGAATGGCGAGGTGTAAGATGGCAGGAGCTGCTCATGATTTTGCATGGCGAGACGAAAAAGTAAAATCCACAAAATCATTTGCGGAATTTAAGAAGCTCGCGTTTGAGCATTTTGACACTGAACCACGTCACGTGCGAGTACAGAGGTTCCGTGACGCCGGACAGATGGTAGGGGAGGACGTGCGAACGTTTGCGTCGCGGCTTCAGCGCTTAGCGCGCGATACGTTAAGCAGGGAGGAGGAAGGAGACCAGCTTAAGAAGAAATACGCGGAGGATATACTTAAAGAGGAAATGACCGCTTTGTTCGTGGCTGGTCTGCAAGACCCCGTGCGCCGGTTCGTGCTCTCGCGCAAGCCGAGCAATTTCGACCAAGCCGTGGAGGCCGCATTGGATGAGGAACAAAATGAGGCGTTAACGACAGCCGCAGCGAGAGTACGCGTCATAGAGAGAGCGGTGCTCAACCCTGAGGTTGCTCTCTTGACAGAGCGGTTAGATCGCTTAGAACAGCTGCTATCTCAGCAGGTAGAACGCCAGGTTGAAGCGCGCGCTCAACAGCGCCCATTCGCTGGAAACCGGAGACCGCCACAAAGCTACAGGCGCGGTATGCGAGATTTTGAAGAAATCGTATGCTTCGCTTGCCAGGGTCGCGGACACATCGCCAGGTTCTGCCAAAACGTGCGCCGTGGGGAGCCACAAAGAGAAGCAGGCGAGACACGCCCTAAGCAAGCCTACAGCGGGGCTCCAGATACCGAGACAAAAAACTAGATAGTCCTCCCCAGCCTGAGGAGCGTGGGGAGGGAGCAGTGGATGATGAGGTGGTGGTAGTTTGTGTGGCCGACGAGGCATGCCCTGTTGTGCGTTGCAAGTTAAATGGTTGTTGCATGGAATTGTTGATAGATACGGGGTCAAAGGTGACATTGCTTAAGGAGAGCAGTTTTAACACGCTTCGAAGGAAGGGGGACCGCGAGGTGTTGGAAGCGTCTGGTGGTATGGCAACCAAATTTGTAGGCATAACGGGGGATCCTCTTGGCATAAGTGGACTCTACCGGTTACACTTCTCTCTCGGCGGAATTGCATTGGAGCACCCCTGCTACGTATGCCCGGACACGGTGTCTCTGCCAAACGGAGTGTCAGGTATATTAGGGCAGGATTTTTTGAGAAAAGGGAAGGTAGTAGTCTCATTCTCTGAGGAAGAGGTTAATGCGGGCGGATCAAAAGTTCCGTTTTTGAACAGGAGAGGGGCTGAGATTCGCATTACCGATATTGACACCCGTCAAACAGTGGGATCATTGGAGAAGGTATATTCGCGGGTTGCCGTCAGGCTGGTCGATGAGGCGGTCGTCCTTCCTTGGTCGGAGCACATTTTGTACGCGTTTGTGCCTTCAGATGTAGAGAGCGGCGCCGTGGGAGTGCTTGAGCCGGTCGACTCTCTCAGCAATGGCCTGAAGGCAGCCGCGTGCCTCGTGACAGTTAATGACGCCCACAGAGTGCCCCTACGGGTGGTTAACTGTAGCCAGCAGCCACTGAGCCTTCCCAAGAACAAAACATTGGCTTTCTTCACCTCTGCGATAGAGAAACGTGAGCCCACCGATACGGTACTCGCAACTGTAGAGCATGCTAGTCCTTCGGCTGCTCCAAAGGTGTCGTTCGATCTTTCTCACGTAAAATCCAGGGAGAGGGAGGCTCTGGCTGGTTTGCTGAACGACTACTCGGAGGTATTCGCCGCGTCCAACCTGGATTTGGGCTGCTGTGGCGTTATAAAGCACAGGATAGAAACCGGCACTTCATCGCCCGTTTACCAGCGTGCGTACAGGATTCCTTACTCCCAACGTGAGGAGATGGAGCGGCAGGTGCAGGACCTGATTGATCGCGGCATTGTCGAACACTCAAAGTCACCCTGGGGAGCACCAGCACTATTGGTGGAAAAGCCAGATGGCTCGTATCGATTGGTAGTGGACTACCGCAAACTAAATGCCGTAACTCGCATCGATCCATACCCCATCCCCAATATACAGGAGACGCTTTCTCAGCTGGGCTCTGCCAGGTACTTCACGGTAGTGGACATGGCGGCGGGATTCTGGCAGATAGCAATGGATCCGGCAGATGCCGAGAAAACGGCATTCAACACGCCCTCAGGGCACTATGAATGGAAAAGAATGCCGATGGGTCTGGCCAACAGCCCTGCTGTCTGGCAGAGAACCGCTGATGTTATCCTGGCAGGTCTTCTGGGGAGGCTGTGCTTCGTGTATATGGATGACATTATCATATACAGTGACAGTTTTGAGAACCATTTGCGCGATATTGAGCAGGTTTTGGTGCGACTAAGAGGAGCGGGTCTCAAGCTGAAGCCCTCTAAGTGCCAATTCCTCAAAAACGAGGTGAAATACCTCGGGCACGTTGTTTCAGCTGACGGCGTGCGACCGGACCCTGAGAAACTAAGGTGTGTCTCGGATTTTCCATCCCCGACTAGCGTCCGCCAGGTCCGGCAGTTTCTCGGCCTGATCGGTTACTACCGAAGGCACATAGAGGAGTTCGCCAAGCTCGCTAAGCCGCTCACCGCCTTAACAGCCAAAAATGTCGCCTTTCGCTGGGACGAAAACGCGGAGAATGCTTTTGGGGCCCTGAAAAGGAAGCTAATGAGTGCACCGCTGTTGCGCCACCCGGATTTTAATTTGCCCTTCGTTATGGCCACAGATGCGTCAAAGTTCGCAGTTGGTGCCGTGCTATCTCAGGTTATCGAGGGCAAAGAACATCCCGTTGCTTTTGCTAGCCGACAGCTGAGCCCCACAGAGCAAAAGTACGGAGCTACGGAAAGGGAGTGCCTCGCCGTTGTCTGGGCAGTAAAGCACTTCAGATGCTACCTTTACGGCCGCAAATTCAAGCTAGTCACAGACTGCCATCCTCTGAAATGGGTGATGAGTGTCAGGGACCCTAGCTCGCGACTCGCTAGATGGAATCTACACCTGCAGGAATACTGCTTTGAAGTTGAGCACAAGTCAGGAAAGACACATCTGAATGCTGATGCACTCAGCCGCACAGCTGCCGTGGCAGCTATAGATGAGTTTGTCCCCGTAGTCGACCCCGCCGAATTACGCACAGAGCAGTGCAAAGATCCTGACCTGAAGCGAATAATCGAAAGCTTAGAGGGCGCACCGTCTCACCCCGAACAGCTAGGTTATTTCATTGACAAAGACGGCACCCTGTGTCGGCGCACGAGGCCAACCAGGAAAGGGAGACCAGAGAAAACCGCTTGGGAGAGAGTCGTCATACCTCGGTCGTGGACAGAAAGGGTTCTTCGCGCGTTTCACGATGCGCCATGCGCCGGTCATTTTGGCGTAGCGAAGACACGCAGGCGTGTGGAGCGTTTGTACTTTTGGAGTGGCATGCGACAGGATGTTAGAGACTACTGTGCGAAGTGTCATTCCTGTCTCGAAAGAAAAACACCCAAGGGACGAAGACCAGCTCCAATTCAGCCGTTCTCTGAGGTTTCGGCTCCCTTCGAGCGGACAGGTATGGACATAATGGGCCCATTGCCCACGACCACTTCCGGAAACAAGTACATTTTAGTATTTGTCGATCACCTTTCAAAATACGCGGAAGCGGTAGCACTCCCAGATCAGAAGGCAGACACGGTTGCAAGAGCATTTGTCGAACAGATCGTGCTCCGACATGGACCCCCGAGGCAACTCTTGACAGATCGGGGAACGAACTTCGTGTCGCAGCTAATGAGGAGAGTTTGCGAGCTGCTTAAGATCGCTAAGAAGCAGACAACACCGTACCATCCGGCTTGCAACGGCGCGGTGGAGCGACTGAACCAAACCGTGGCCGGGTTCCTGTCGCATTTTGTTTCGCGCGACCAGCGGGACTGGGACTTGTGGCTCCCGTATGCAATGTTTGCCTACAATTCCGCAGCACACGAGAGCACGGGCGAATCGCCATTCTTTCTTCTCTACGGCCGAGACCCGGACCAGCCTAGTGAAGTGCCAGAGGGCCCCCGTCGTGTCCCATACGCTTCACTGGACGACTATAAGGTGGAGCTAGAATCGCGCTTGCAAGTGGCGAGGGACATCGCAAAGGAGGCCTTAAAGAAAGCGGCGAAGCGCAGGAAGGAGGTGCACGATCGCAGTGCTAGAGACGCGCCGTTTAATGTGGGGGACAGCGTGTACATTGAAAACTGCCAAAGGCAGATTGGGCTAGCTCGTAAGTTCCAGACGAAGTGGAGAGGACCGTGCGAGGTTGTCGAGAAGCTTTCTCCGGTAAACTTCAGAGTCCGAGACGTGAACCGGCGCTTGATAAGGATACACGCAAATCGCCTCAAGTCGGCACCGGTTCAGTATTCACGAAATGAGGAAAGGGAAAGCGCGGATTTTGATGGGGACAGAAGTGAAGCGGAGCGCGCAGATAGTTCGCAAGAAACGCCCTCTCCTGCATTTGTTCGGCAGGCGCCAGAGGTGACGGCCAGAATGCCACCGGATTTACTTCATGCATTGCTAGAAGAAGAAGCGCGCGAGGTTGCCGCGCAGATAACGCCAGGAGAGGCTCCTGCCACGAGCCCTCGCGAGTCCCAAAGCAGACAAAGGGTCACAGACTTACTTAGTATGACTCATGAAGGCCGATATCCGCTGCGAAATCGGAAAGCTAAGTCGGACTAATGGTGTAAACAGAGCGGAGTTGTGAACTGGTCAGAATTGTGTAATGCCGCAGCTCATAACATTGCTATATGCGTATGTGTTAAGTTATCGGAGTTAGTAGTTAAACCTTTCTGTCATTAAGTAACACCTTCACAGGAGAGCATGCGGAGCGCATGCAGAACCTGCCCTACTTCCTTTCGTTATCTATATTTTTGTCTGTGCCGTGATCGTGCTAGAAGTGGGAGCTCCTTTGTAACTGTGGTAAATTTATTTCGTCCAGTTTGGACTAGAAAGGAGAGGCTTGGGTGCTGAGTTTCATGTTTATCTGTAAAAGAAGATCAGTGCTGCCCCTGGAGACGCCAGTTATGACAGCGGAGGCATATGGTGTTGTGCAGTGGTGTTGAGTGCAGCGAAAAGTGTTTTGTCGGACGCACTGTGCGAGGCGATTCAGAAAGACAAGGGGAGCTGCAGGGACTCAAATGTTCGGAGAACATTCTTCTGGAGGGTGAGCGAGTGTGACATTCCTTGTGTGCTACGAGGTACATTCCTTGTGTGTGCTACGAGGTACATTCCTTGTGTGTGCTACGAGGTACATTCCTTGTGTGTGCTACGAGGTTCCACGTTCGACGGCGCGGCGTAGACGGAGACCCAGATGACAGGCATCATCAATTACCCAGCCATGCTCGTTGAGAGTGACAACCAGAACGAAGGGGTTTAAGCCCAACCGGACCCGCCGCCGCGGGGAAACGGGCTTATCCTCCCCAATTGGCGTGGCGGTTCCAGGGGCGGCCCTTCCGAGCACATTCCAGGACAAGGGAACTGTCAGCGGGCCAGAGCGCGCCTTACCTTGAGGAGCGAGTGTCAGTTGATGGATGGAGAATGGAGGCCGGTGACCCGCGGGAACTGTCAGCAAGCCAGAGCGCGCCTTACCACAGCCGACGCTATGCGCTACCTCGAAGACAACCTTCTTTCCCGCGGACTCAACACGTGAGGGGGGCGAGACCTACGATGCGGTGGTATGTTTGTGCGCCCAAGTGAAAGCCCTAGCCCCCCCTCCTTCCCCTCCGGCGTGGGCGTCCTCACCCTAGGGAGTGTGGAGAAGAGGATATAAAAATCGAGAAGCAGTACGGAAGAGGCACGCTCAGGACGACATCGTTCGCCAAGAGGGCCTTCAGCGCCGAAGCCCGACGGCGTGCAGCTTCTGCCAGCAACCGCTCGAGCCCAACTCCGGAGCCACTCCATCGCCCCCATGAAGTCGTCGGCACGTAAGCTCGGACGCCCCAGCCTCTGATGTATAATCTTAATCATGTGTAATTATTGAATATACCTGTTTGTTTAAACTGAGCCATACGGTGTCTCTTTGCCTCTCCGTCCCGTGTGGACCTGCGCATTATGGGGGTCATCACACTGTTGTAAAAGAAGCCACCGATGCATTGGAGCTTCTTCTGGCACGGTGCGAAGTTCTTCAGTCTTCCATTACACATTACATTCCATTACAGCCTTACGGAATCGTTGCTAATATATAACTATATATATAATAATTGTAACAATATTTACATATGATTACAATATATATAATATATAATTTCCGTGATAAGTCAAACCACATCTCAGATCCTGACTTCCACCCAAAATTCCTCGCCATCTGGGAACACGTTATCACCGACTTCGCCTGAACGCTGCATTTACAAACGGCTTGCGATACCGTTTCGGTCAAATGATCGGTCGGCTTTGGGACAACTGTGGCTCGATCGAATCTGTGTAACATATCGTGCTTGAGTGATCTGCATATGCCGCCGAGCGTGCGTACTGTGAACATTGCGAGGAGAAGCTCTCCCCACTGCCTCTTACAATGGACAGTGTTTTAGGTCCCTTAGCCTGCCGTAGGCAGCAGAGACGTCGAATGAATTTTTTATTTGCATATTTAAAGGACACTGGACATCTTGGCAAGCTCTAGTTTCCCCTTGCATGTTATCCTCATACATTCTTCTCATAGTGCCTTTTGTTAAGGCCTTTTGTCGGACTATGCACATAATCATTTCATATGTAACATGATTACTCGCCGATCCACCTTAGTACGTTTTTAATGGCTGCAGTTTAGCGTCTCCCCCTTTTATTTGTTTTATTTTCCCTTTCCCGCACCGGTCTCCTTCCGGCTTTATATGCCAAATTCTCTTTCCCACGCTGAGTAGCATCCCAGCGATTTTTAAACACCACCTAAATTCTCTATATTTTAATTGAAGGGCTTCTCTCACTTTCAATAATGAAAATCTTACACTATGAGAAAACATAACTTACCCTTCTCATCGTACTCGTGCACGCTTGTGTAAATATATTTATAGTCGTATGGCACAGAAAACGAGCCGTTCAGTTCCAGTTGGTATCTTTACAAGAAAAAATAAAGATGCAGTGGTGAACTAAAGCCTTTGAACAAGAAACCAGAGATTACACGACTTTATTCTCAGAAAGCAAGTGGAAGGCACACCTCCCTTCACAAGGCTTAAGATCGCAGCGTTCACTTGAAGTTGAATGAATGTGCCGAAGCATTGAAGATACAGGCCAAGCGACTGGCTTCTCTATCAACAGAATAAACCTTCTAACCTTTCAAGGCCCCTTTGTCTTTAAAGGTATCGTGATGGCTTCTTAATGCAGCTCAAGAGAAAAGCCTTTGGCCTTAAGTCGTTTCACTAAAACTGTACATGTGTGGGATAACAAAGTTGCCTTTTGGGCCAACTGGTTTACCGCACAAATTTTTGGAAGCGCAGGTGAAGAAAAGGGACGACATAATTCACAGAAAACACTAGTCCCATGCAGGTCCGCCCTTTCTTGTCGTCACGTGTACTTTCAAAATTTGATATATTATCGATGAGGAGATATATTAAGAATAGGCCGCATTTCACGGCCATGACCAAAATTGAAAAGTCCAGGAAAACGGATGTGTGGTAATTTAAGGGCAAACAAATCTCTATTCAGCGTAGCGTGCTGCTGTGAGAAAATGCGCTTTTTACATTTTGTGATAGTGGTAGATTTTAAATGTACAAACAGTATTCAACCATTTACGTCATTTGAAGCTTTCTCATAGACCCTTAATAAATCCCAACAAAGCTCGCCGTATTATAAACGCAGGCTAGATGGAGACGTCTGTGTGGGGATGAATACGCACTGCGGCCTCCATTTTGCACAGTGCTCGTTGTACAGGCAAGTATACATATCCACGCTGACACCTTTGTCGTTCTGACAGGACCTTGGTGTTTTGTAGATGGCGTCCGGATATTTCTTGCAGTACAGCCATGTGTTTTCCGGAGTGTTTCAGTTCTGCGCGACAAGCGGCTTTGTCCCTTACTACATATTAGACAGTTTTAGCTGTGCGTACGAAAGTGCTTGCGTACGCAAAGAGCTACGGCGCTGCGTGCGTTACGCTGTCCGCTCCGAAGTATAGTTTTAGCTGACCGTGCCGTAGCGTCCCTCAGGCGCACGTGGCGCCATCTAGTGACAAGAAGTCAAACCACATCAACGCTCAGTTGAAGAAAATTTCATCCGTGATTACTGATAACTAGTGTGAGTGCATTGGGAGCCTTTTTTGTTCCAAGAAGAAAAACTATGCAAACCGAAGAAAATGCAAGATCTGGCTAAAAGTTAGAAAACTGCTTCGCCAGGTGTCGTTGCTACGAGGAAAACACACTGAATATAGTTAGGCCTAGGAGCTTGAAGATCGCCAAATTATCTGAAAAACAGTGGCTAGTTATCGCTTATACCGCTACGTGTGGGCAAGATTAGGCGAAATAAAAGCGAACCGCTACCATTTGAGCGAGCTATTGCGTCGAAGAATCCAGCGGCGACATGTATTTATTCCGAAGCGGGCGAGCAGGGCGCCGCCATCTTGTCAAAGTTAGCGTACGCAAGCCACGCAAGCGCCGCAACGCAAACTCCGCTGGCTACCGTACGCAAGGCTACCGTACGCAAGACGCAAGGCTTGCGCTTGCGTTCTGCGCATGCGCACTACCGTCCCCGCAAACTCTTCGCGTACGCTAACTCTTTGCGTACGCACAGCTAAAACTGTCTATTAACCAGCAGAGCAAGCGAAAGGAATACTCCAGACAATTTTTTTCACCAACGTGGCTCGGAATATTTAATAAAAGAGATACATTAGTAGGCCTCAGAGCTCGTTTTTTTTTATTAAGCGCCAAAAAAAAGACGGCTTTTTTGTGACTGATTAGTATACTAATCAGTATACTGTTGCTAAATAGTATATTGCTTAAAAACGCCTTAGAAACATATTCAAGTAATTCAGATTCAGTAATTTAGGCCTTAGAGCTCGTTTTTTTTTATTAGGCGCCAAAGAGAAGCACTGCATTTTTGTGACTGATTAGTATACTAATCAGCATACTGTTGCTAAATAGTATACTGTTGCTTACTCAATAGTATACTATTGCTTAAAAACGCCTCAGAAACATGTTCAAGTAATTCAAATAAATTATTGGATAAAATAACTGTAATCCAAACATGCACTTTTTGAAACTTTGTGATTTGCAGATTTTTAACTGCCACGAAGTTGAGCTCCGCATGTGGCATGATCCAAACAATGCCCCTTTTAAGTTACGGCAGTATTATATAAATTTCTTATAAATTTCTTTATTTTAGTCTTCTTAGGATTACGTTAACCATGGGACATTTTACACTAGGCCTCAGAGCTCGTTTTTTTTTATTAAGCGCCAAAAAGGAGCACTGCTTTTTCTGACTGATTAGTATACTAATCAGTATACTGTTGGGAAATAGTATACTATTGCTTAATAACGCCTTAGAAACATACTTAAGTAATTGAGATAAATTATTGGATAGAATAGCTGTAATCCAAACATGCACTTTTTGAAACTTTGTGATTTGCAGATTTTTGAACTGCCACGAAGTTGAGCTCCATATGTGGCATGATCCAAACAATTCCCCTTTTAAGTTATGGCAGTATTATATAAATTTCTCATAAATTTCTTTATTTTATCCTTCTTAGCATAACGTTCACCATGGGACATTTTTAAACATTCGGGGCGCTATCTCTGTGGTGTTAAAGTAAGCTACATCGAGCTTTTTTTTTCAGTGGCGCCAAATTAGAGAACCACATAAAAAAATCCCATATTTTCAAACATAACTTGGGCCAGATGCTTTCGGTTTGTGCAATGTAATCCTCCTCACAATTGGTACAGTCCGTCTTTAGGTACTTTCAATATTTGCTTCATAAACGTCTTTAGATAAAGCGATTATTACAATATCTCGACTTAATGTACATTCAAATGTATTTTGTTATTCTGGAATAACGCACTTACTTAGCTGAAAGTTTGTAGACAACGATTTCTTAAAATAGGTGCTCAGCTGCTGCGGACGAAATGTTTTTAAATCAAAAAGCGCTTAGCTTTACTGCAGTAGTGCAGTAGTACATATGCGCGCATTTTTTAGACAAATACGCGCTCACCTTGCGCAGGTCCGGAGCTTTTTGATTGTACCTCCTGTGAAACGTTTTTGTTCTGCACCCTGTTACCAATATGATGGAGCAAAAATTCGAAATAAGCCCGCATTTACTCTTATTCATGCTCTTGTTAATAAAAAAACCGCCTTTCATGAAGGTTCTTTGCAAGGTTTTTTTTAGGTTATTAATTTCACATAAAAATTGTGTATATCCTGTATATGGCTGCAAATATGATATGAATCTATATTTGTGGTATATTAATGTAAAATCGCATATTTTTGGTCTGATTTGGTTTATGGGGTTTTACGTCCCATATCGACTCAGTCTGTGAGGGACGCCGTTGTGTAGGGCTCCGGAAATTTCGACCACCTAGTCGGGCTCTCGTGCACTGACGTCGCACAGTGCTTGGGCCTCTTGCAATTCGCCTCTATCGAAATTTCACCGCCGAGGCCGGGACCGAACCCTCGTCTTTCTGGTCAGCAGCCGAGCGCCATAACCACTGAGCCACCGCGGCGGCACACATTTCTAATAAAAACGTCTAATAAAACATCGTGTAGGTTGGGGCCTCCCACACTGTGTTCCATCTATTGAAGACATGACGAAGGCTCGTACATTTCAGACATCAATCAGAGAGAAAGTGGATCTCCGTCAGGCTACTCAACAAAAGTTCAGTCAAGACTCCGAGGAATACGTGTAGAGACCTGCCCTTCCGCAACAAATCAGCCTTCACAAATGTGAGGTATAGGTACATGTGGCAAATTTTCCGATCTCGAACTGATGGCCGTGACTTTGAGTTTCAAACCTTCCCCTCGACAGAAATTTGATGGATACTGGACCTCTGATTTTATATAGACAAAAGGAGTAAATTCTAGGCGCTGCATAGTTTTACAAGAAAAGAAGTGAAGCCGTGGAAGATGTTCCACACGTTTTGGCGCACTATGCAGGGCCTGCAATTTACCCCAGCGTTAAACAACCAACTAGCCAAAACACAACTATAGTTAATGTGTTGTGTAATTTCTTCGTCCTTCACTTTTATTTGCGGTGTGTTTTGTTCCTTCCAAATTAACGGGCAAATAAATAATTTCACAAACACCATTTTACTTGTTTTGAGGGAGTCATTTCTGTTGACGGACAAACGGTGCAACAAAAAACGGTTGTACAATTAGAGCCAATTTCTAACACATGCCCTTCCGCAGAAATCGGATTGTTCGTTTGTGACTATGTAAATTCCACGAATTATTTGTTTCAGGTAATTCTCAATCATTGTCATGTGCGGCGCCGCCACTGAACATCCTCACGCCTTCTTTTTAGAAAACTAAGATCCTTTATATTTGCGATATCCATTACAGCTCCTGACAATACAATTGTGTGTCGTGTTCCTGACATTTTATACCCATGTCGCAATGTCATCATGCTAAGTCGTTTAATGCAGCAGCGGTGCACGCTGCAAGACAGGCTAAAAGGAATAATAGAGATGAGGTGTGACGGAAGTCATTACAACTTAAATGCTTCTCACCCTTCTAAGTTTGGGTTTAAGGGTCTCTGCTGAGAAATTCTCACGAAGGAAATTATATTTTGAGAACTGGGCAGTATTTTTATCCTCTTAATGAACCACAATTATCGGCGAAGTGTTAGAACGTGCAATCTCAGAAGAAAACATTTTAGTGTTTAGCGAGTTTTCAAGGGGTTTAAAAGGCGAAGCGTTTTCTTGTCCAAAATGAGGCCTCCACTTGAAGCTAGCTGTAACTGGATACCGCAAGAGAGCCGGAATGAGTTGGTCATCATCACTCCTTCTGCTTCTGCTGTTTGCTTGGTAAGAGGTGTTGATTGCTGTTCGGAACGAAATTTCACCGCTCATATCTTCGACATTCGACGATATAAGAATTCCTTATGCTCGTATATAGCTGTTTTCTAAGTCCTATATCCCACTGATATGAACAATTTAAAGGCATACTGGGAAAAACTCCACCCTTTTTGTTGCATTTTAGCAAAGATCAATTCAATATTTTTATATAGATATATCCCTGTTTGATGAGCCGCAAAAGATTAGTTTACAGGCTAGAAAGGTAGATCTAAAGATGGCACAATTTTATCTCCCATGAGGTTAAAACAAATCATCTGAAGAGACCAAAATTACACCGTAATCAAAGTTAGGAAGAAAATTGAAGCGTAGAATAACCTGCAGAATCCACTCACAACCATTAGCGACAGCAGCAGGTGGCGACAATACTTTGACTTAGGTTTCAGAACATATTTAGCTTATGAAACTCTCGTTTTTTTTTAATATAACCATTGTTTCATTAAACAACTTATACATGCAAGCTAACTTGAATATTTTACTTAGTGCCCTCAGCCTGCCTCATCCAATGGGCGACTAATTTTTGGTCAAATGTCATGAAGCTCACCACCAATCTCCTGTAAAGATGACTCGAGAATGCAGTTATGAAGTAACAAATTTTCAAGCGTGCTGCATATTAGAGGGGCTCTCTGGGCCAGAACAGGGTGCTATTTTGAAAGCAATATTCGTCGTTACGTTCATTAGATAGATGTCCCAAGCTTGATCTTTCAAGACCTTGAGTTGGAAGTTGGAAAACACAACCTTGAGATGTAAAGCTTCGAAACCGACTAGTGGGCACACCACCTCAACTGTAAATGCTCTAATGGCCACTAAACATTGGATATTCACTAATTTTCAGTCTCTTGCTTAACCAGCCCACAGATGCGCTGCTTATTATTAACATTCAGCGCCTACGTAGACTGCAACCAAAGCCATTTAAGCCACCATAAAGAGTTTCAGTTGCACGCTTAGAGAATGTAGGTTAGTAAAGCGATGAGAAGTCATATCCTCTCGTACTGGTTTCACGCGCAGATAGATCAATGTTCTGGTACACGGTAAGGCAAAGATTTCCACCTTTAATCCATTTGTGTAGTTGATTACGCCCATGCGCACAGCAGACGAACTAAAGGATTCCGGGTGCAGACAGAGCTCTACTTGACCTGTCGTCATTGGTTTCTACTCATCAGCGGAGGGCGCAATGCTCTCAAGCTAAAGACATGAGCGCACCTTATCTCTCTGTTTTTTCCAGCCGTATGCTGCGCTTCTAGAAGTACAGTCGCCCACACAATTGTTTCGAGCAATCGAATGACGCGCTCTGTTATGCATTCATGACAATACCCACTGCCTGGCGGGCCCAATACAGCTTTTAAGTCATGTGCAGTTCAGCGCAATATAGAGCAACCTGTATAAAACGGTAAGCTCACGTTTCGAGTTCTAGGCCGCTTGTAAATGTTCAAGCTCCAGACAGGTGTCTGGACGACTCTGAATTTTGTATCCTCGCCTTCGTCCTCAAGCGCACTCCATGGCGATCTTGTGGGAACAAATCGGTGCGGTTAGCGTGGTACCGTCCACTGCGCATTTTGCTTGTGCTGTTGCAGTTCGGGGATATGGTATTGCCTTCTCTCCTATGAGGGCATTACGATATGGTTGAGGATGACAGTGATTTAGAAAACTGTTTAGCCCATTCGCGTTGTTGTTGGCGCCGTTCGGCGCGTGCTGGATACATGCTTGCTTGCGCGGCCAAGGCGGACATAGTGACGTAGGGTTACGTGGCGCTCCGACCGCTCCCGGAATGGATGATTTCGTCTGCCTTCTGGTTGGTCCTTCCACTGCACGTATCTTAGTGTCAAACGGTGAATACGTGACACGTGACAAGTCCTTGAAAAACTTGGTAATTGTTACCCTCAAGCAAACATTTTAATAAGGTTCTGCTGAAAGTCTTGTTGGCAGGTTTATTGCGGCGCGCTGATCAGGTGTATAAAAGGGATTGCTTTTGCTTGATACATGCGTGCGCTTTTCGCTCTGCCTCCTAAGATTATACACTGGACCTCTTCTATTTTAAATATGTTCAGCAGGAAGACGGAGGCGCGTGTTTTCACGCATGGTCCCAGGCGCGTAAAGGGACCCTCTAGTGACCACAGTATAGGACCTGCAGAAACAATTATTCAGTCTATGGCGAACAGCAACCTTTCAGGATTCCTTCCTTCCTTCTTTCTCTCTTTCTCCCTTTCTTTCTTTATTAATTTATTTATTTTTCTCTTTCTTTCTTTCTTTCTTTCTTCCTTTCTCCCTTTCCTTCTTTCTCTTTCCTTCTTTATTTCTCTCTCTTTATCTGTCTCTCTTTCCTTGTTTCTCTTTCTCTCTTTCCTTCTTTCCTGCTTTCTTCCTTCTTTCTTTTTCCTTTTCTCTCTCTCTTTCTCTCTTTACTTCTCTCTCTTTCTCTCTTTACTTCTTCCCCTTTCTCTCTTTCCTTCTTCCTTCCTTTCTTTCTTGTTCTTTGTCGCACTACATCATATACGCAAGCACTGCTTGGACCCATAGCCAGCGCTAGTAACGGGTCGAATAAAGAAATGTACATCAATTTCAGGCATAATTTCGACCACCTGGGTATCTTTAACGTGCTGTGCGATGTCTGTGCACGTTAAAGATCACCAGGTGGTCGAAATAATTCTGAAGCCCACCACTAGGGCACCTCTTCCTTTCCTCTTTCACTCCCTCAATTATCCCTTCCCTTACGGCGTGGTTCAGGTGTCGGCCGAGATGTGAGACAGATACTGCGCCATTTCCTTTCCCCAAAAACCAATTATTATTATTATTATTATTGCAGGCACCCAATTGTTATGTGATATCATTATATAACAATACACAGGAAACGCTAAAAACAATTATTCTTCGTGACACTCGCAAGGATTCCAATGAATAGAATTTAAAGAAAACAAACAGTCGGAGCTTACAGATCATACATCACATAGAAATTATACATAGATTAGAGCAATACAAATTGAATGCTTAACATTACCGAAGGACCACAAATGATATCACATCGCCCATATGACAAAGAATGTATAGTATTACATAACCCAGGTCGCCAAGAATGCTTATCGTATCGCATCAGAAATAAACATGTGAAACTTTAAATACGAGTGTAGGTAAACGTAAACGTAGGTAAACGTAGGCAGAGGCTACCCAGTGGCACCTTACGATGCCCTATAGCATTCCTATTGTTTTATGAAGCTAAACTTTAAATTTGTGCAGACATCTGCAGTACTGTTTTTCATCCTTTAGAGACTGGCCTAAACATATTAGGGCCTTTTTTGGAGATTGTGGCTCTGAACTAGGACCACAAAAAAGCTACACTCAGGCATTTTTTTCTAGCTCATTCCGAATTTAAATACCTGATAAATTCGCTGGTAGTTTAAACTTAGAAATTGTTTAGGAATGTTTGGATTTATCACCTTTAGTGAAATGCAGTTTGGGCAGTACCCCAGGTTTTTAAGTGTTAAGAATGTCACCGAAATGACGGCATAAAGGCGTTGTGCGTTCGTTGCACAAGCACAGTCTCCATAACCCTTGTGTAGTGCTCTCGAGCGTTGTCCTCCCTTGCAAAAAAGTCGACTCCTTGCCATAGCGTCTAGCTTTTAAAGGCTAAGCTTGCACGGAAGATTAGCCACAACAACCTGCAAGCAAGGTGGACACAAGCAATTTGCCCTCAAAATATGAACTCCTTTCTAATTTCTCTATTGACTGCGTGGAGCAGACTGCTCGAGCACTGTACACAAGGGTAACGCAGACTGTACAGGTACGTATTATTTCTAAGCATAGTAGATGGTATAATGTTAATAGTTCGTTATAACAGCTTTCATTTTTGTAGGCTCGTGAGAATTGCGCTATATTATGAAAAAGTAATGAAGTAGGGACCTCTGCGAAACATCGGGCAGCAATTCCTCTGAAAGTGCTCTTTTAGCGCACGCGATCACGTAACTACCATTGCCTTAACGAGTTTCGCAAATTTCTTGCAATGACACCAGAAATTCCCACGGGGTCAGAACTAACGATAAAAGTAGGAGCAAGTGCTGACTTGGTTCCACTTGGCAGCGTTTTCTTCTGAGAGGATTTGTTTTGCAGCAGTTTCGAATCATCAGACACAGAGACTATGGCAACAACGCTTTCACACCAACTAAATCTTGATTTCTCGCCTTTTATAGTCACTGCATAGGTGCCATTGGCTACGCTATTGAAAGCGCAAAAGTGGAGGAAAGAATCGACCTGAATAGCTGTACACGTTACGTAAGTAGACTCTGAATATCACATAGATTTGAAAGTCTAAAAATGAACTTCGTGCTAATATAGGTCACTTGCTAAAATATTTTCTCTTATCTTCATCCCACCAGAGCTGCAAGGGGACTGCTCAATGCCCAGCACATTGCAATTGTCCCAGCATCTTTCAAGGGTACTTTACAAAGTGGGCTTGTTACTAAAACAACGTGCATACAACTGCAAGTTGCATTTGCGCTTCGAGAAGTTCGTAGTAGCAATACCAGGAAAATAAAGGCAATTTCACACAAACCTTGCAAACATTCAAAGAAAACTGAAAAGTCATGTTCATCATACTTCTACGTTCTCTGTCAAACAGGCATCATCCTACCATGCTGTCACAAAATTCAGCGCATATTCGGAAAAATGGCTCTGCGCTTAAGCAATTGCGCCCCCGCGCGTTGTAAAATAAAGCAAAACCGGCGGAGAGGGAACCCCGGAGAGTGCACAGCTTTGCGTGTGCTGATACCCTTTCCACTTTGCTCGCCGGTGCGGCGCCAAAGGAAACGTGGCCTCGCGCGGCGTCGATTGAGTTGAGTGGTTGTAAACTACCGGTGGGATTAGCCTTGCAGTTGCTGCCGGCAATTGCTCCACCGTAGCGACACTTAAATAGAAATCACAGAAACACTGTCCGCAAAAACCCAAATAGACACTCCTGAGGTCACCATGTGGAGGCCAAATCCGTGTCCTGCAGGTAAAGTAGAAGAAGGCGAGAAGCATCCCTTCTACTCGACTGGCTCCCGCGCGGGAAAACAATGTCCTGAAGAGAACTGTGAGGAACTCCTGCCTTCTTGAGGGATCCGAATAACACAGCCCGTTCCGCGTTGTACAAAGTACAGCACTAGAGGTAATGTTCTATGTCACCACGCACACCACACGTTGAACACAATGGTGACAACGCTAGGCCAGTCTTATACATCCACGCCGGCGTACGAGCAGAATCCGTGCGAACGCGGTGCAGCAAAGTGGCTTGGTACCTTTTGAGACCCTTGGTCTCACATGGCTGATGAGAAGAGTTCCACAAAGAACTGAAGTGGCACAACACCACATCTCTGAACATTTGCTTGACTTCATGAGGGACTCCATGTACTGGAATCCCGGAGAGAGCTGTATGGGCGAGGTTGTCTGCTATCTCGTTGCCTAAGACACCTATTTGTGAGGGCACCCATTGAAAACGTATAGAGAAGCCTTTGCTATGTAGATTCTGCACCAAACGTAGGGATCTAAGACTCAAGGCATCAGTGGGGAACCCGTACTCTAACCTTTGAAGGGCAGATTTTGAATCCGTAATTATGACAGTAGGTTGAGGCGTACAACACCGTAGCTTCTTTAGAGCTGCCTCAATGGCAACGCTTTCGGTTTCTCTAGAATGTCAGAATAGTTTCTACCCATCTTCGACGGCTAGGGTGTGACCTTGACCACGCTAAAGTGATACCCTCTCCACTTCGCTCTCGCGCCGGCGTCTTCGCATCGCAAGAAGGACCCAGAATTTTCTCGGAGGCGGTTTCCGCGCTCGACCAATAGGGTCGCGCGGCCGGCCCAAGAAGGAGAAGGAAATTGTGCAGTTGGTACTGCGTGTATGTGCGCTCCTGCCTTCGCGCGACGAACGAACAGACGCGGACCGCGTCTGTGAAGGAAGGTCTGTAACCGCTGTCTATCAGCCCGAGCCGCCGTTTAAGCTTCCGAGAAGCGCGCCCGCTCGACTCCCGGAAGAGCACCACTCGCCCAGCCACGGACCAGCGAGGCAACGTGCACCAGTCTGCGGATCGGCCCCGTCGTGTTCCTCAGGTCGTCGTACTGTCGCAGTGTCCGGTGAACAAATTGTGTTCTGTTTATTGTCTTTCTTTGTGTAAGTGCAGTTAAGGTGCAAAGATTCTTTTGAATTGTAATCTCTCTCGATTGTTACTTTGCACGAGTTGCATTGTATTTGTGAATCCCTTTGTATGTGCTCGTACGAGCGATTGTGAAATCCTCTATATAGTCTCTTTGCTGTATAAACTTTGCCTTGTTTGTGAACCTTTGGCTCCGACCCATTCTCTGGTTGCGACCGGCGAAAGCTGGGCACCAAATGACCAACCCCCTTGTCACTTGGTAGCTGGTCTCCGGCTGAGCTTGCCACGCTGAGTCGAGGGCATCTACTCTGTGACCGAGACCGCTACCCTCACACGCTCTAAGGGTGTCTGGGAGCGTACGCAAAAGTGTGCGAAGTGGTGACACATGCCCACGCTATTCGCATGTGCTCGCTTGGCAACTAGCCACTTCAGACCAACTGGAGATAGTAATACATTGCAAATACGCCGTCAGACGCTCTATCGTATGCATGGCCTTACTGACCATCACCAACAACGCGCTGATCGAGGAGTTTATTTGTGTTCAAATTTCAGGGCAACGAGGTGAGGTTTGAGGCAGGTAGATAGAAGTTCCGTGGAAGATAGAAGCCTCGTCCGGGGTAACACCGAGCTTGATGCCATCTCTATTGTGGAATAGCGGCCTGTAGTCATCTTTCGGTGTCGAAGACGGCCTGGCATTAACATAAGAGCTGAAACAGTACACAATAATGCCTTCGCTCTCATCAACCACAAATGTTCAGGGCCCCGTTGGTGAAACATATCGAGAAAGAACACTGAACTACTGGGCAGGACGGTGGTGAGGAGCACATGAGACGCGCGCCATGATTTGCAGCTTACGTGTATTCAGAGCAACATTTTTGCATTCTATGATACTCATGCACGCTGCTCTATGAGGAGCGGAGAAAAACACAAAAACACCATTATGCTGCATCGAGAAACTTCAACTTTTTTTTTACATAAAGATGCATCAACAGCGCACAAACACGCATGTTACTGCGAAATCTTGTAATCGCTGCTGCTTTAAATATTGCTCTTTATATTTAACGTTTTGCACGTCCAAGCGCACATGTTCTTATGAGCAGACCTTCGCTAGATAATGTGTGAGCTAGATTCTCTCCATAACTGAAAATAAAAAAAAAACGCGTGTATTAATAAAAGGCCTGCTATATAGAAGGAGGCATACTGTTGTGGCGCATACAACAATACTGGGTAGCGCGCTTTCCTTAATTAAACATCTGGCACTCTCCCTATTTCATGCAATGCCCCACAACTGTGTGTACTTTTGTACGATGCGAGGATACAAGGATAAGACGGTGAAAAAAGTAGGCCTGTTGTTTCGGCTAAGGATCTCTTTAGGTGAGTTAAAAAGGGATATGCGATCGGCAGAGAGAAAACCATTTTCGAGAAAGCGTGTGCTATGCTCCTTACTGCCCACTCAGCATTATGGGTAAAGATGAAATTACTGTGCTGCTGTCGCTCTTCACCAGTTTATATTCTCTGCTGTCCTATTGAGCTTATGTGATAAACTAACAGAACACCGAAATGGAGAAGCAGTTCGACTTGCGCTGCCTTTCAGGCTGCATGATTTCATGTGCGGCACGCTCGCATGCGCATAGTAAAGGGCAGACAGGAATTTGTTCCAGCCGTCTTGACGTCGTTTCCGTCTCAGTAAATGTACCAATGAGAGAAAATTTTGATACCAAAGAAGCAGCATTCAGTTGCTATTTCTAAGGAGGCTCTTCAGAACTACATCGCGAGCTGCGATGCTCCCTCAGCAGGAGAAAACGTACCAAATGCGTCAGCTGAACATATCATCTAAAATTTGTATAGGGTCGGAATGGTTGCATTTGTAATATATTGCTGGTAGCATCTTTGCTCGTTGTGGGTGATGTACCGCTCCGATAGACTTTGCTATATTTGTGCTTACATGACAGTTGATATTTTTTGCAGCCATCCTAGAAGTTTCATATTACAGTCGCACCCGTAATGTGCCCTTCCATTTCCGGTAAAATCTCTTCGTTTTATCATACAATAAGAGTATGTTTTTGGCAGAAGATATGCAGTGACTTTGATAGCCGTAACAAAGGTTCCCGTGGGGCGCAGTTCTTTGACAACTATTTATCCTGCAACATTTCGATAAGAAAGAAGTTCAGTCGTACGTTGAACGATAAATACGCAGTCTTTTTTTGTAGCGGGCTGTGGTGTACCAACTTTTTTTTCAAAATTTTGCTCCGCTAATATTGGGCAGTTCTCTGTCACAATTAAAATGTGATTTTAAATTGTGCACTTTGATGCAGCTAAGCAGAGAGCAATGTCTGCATCTGAAGCCAATGAAATGTAATGTATTGGTTGTGGATGATAGGAAACTACATATTAAGTTTAGAATGTACGATTGCTTACCTCAACGCAGGCGTGCTCGCTAACCGAGGAGGAAACATGCGTGCGCCTCCGCATGCAATGAAACCTGTCAACCTATGTGGTTCATCCTTATGCTTTTTAACTACTGTGGAACAGAGAATAGTACAAAGTATTGAGCACTGAGAGGATGTCAATCTAACTCGTCCTCTTCGCGCAGTACTAAACAAGCGTCATGGAAACAGCAGCCTCTTCCCCATGCCATCCGCATGCATCATGAGCGCCCAAAAAACAGTCATTGCTCCCTCGTTAAGCTCGTCTTGCGCATGCATGCCTGTTGTTCATTAAGATTTTGACAGTTAGTTCACTTGTTGCATCGTACAAAGGAACTCATTTTCCGTTAAAGCATCCGACGAGCCTCCAGACACACAGAAAAGCAAATGCAGCTTGGAAATGGCACCCTTGACAACACGGCGGCCAAAGTCAGCGTTGACAAAAACCACAGCAATTGGAATATCTCTTACTCTCATGTTGCCAGTCATGGTCATCTAGGCAGCGTTCTGTTAGATGAAATAAACTTCATAGCGACTAAAAGCGATCTTATCCGCAACGCAAGTTCTACAATTGACGTCTTATTCAGTGTGTCTCATTCTGCACTCAAACTTTAGGATTTTACAAGACAGGCCCGGACAAAATGTTTTAAAATTTGTTGTATGCGGAAAAAACGTCTTCGATAGCAAATTTCTTGTCGACGCCCTCATATTGTGCAAGTCCTTGTGAGTGAGAGAAGGCGCTCGCATTTCCCTACCCTTTAAACGACCGACTTGTGCCGAAAGCTAATTTTAACCTCGTCTAGAAAAGATTTTGGAAGAGAACTTCTTGCACCACAGTGTCATTCCATTGTTTATAATTTTGACTTGTAGGAACCCCTCGGGAAGCGGAACTTTATAAGGGCATAACGAAAATAAAGGTGGTGTTCTATGAAATGTCGACCGATAAGAAGGAATGGTAAAGTAATTATTCGGTAGTTCAAAGGTAAGATCTAAAGACTTCGAAATGAAAGTAAAAAGTCCTCAAATTCAATTAGCCCAACTATAAGGCCAGTCGTGAGGTGCGAGTTTCATAACTTTAAATAAACCGTTAATACAACCGAAACTTCGAGCGAAGCGATCGACTATATGAAAGTTCAACACTGAAGCGCTGGCAAACGATGGACGAAGGGAGGACGAGACACACAATGCGCTTCAGTGTTCACAATGGCAAACCAACTCGCCCAGCAACACACCCTGCACAAGCATAAAAGTTATTGCTCGATAAAACGGTCTAGATTTTCTCGCAAAATCTAACGGAGTACCACCGCTACACATGGCTAAAAAATTTTACCTTTTCTGTAGGGAGAAATTTTTCTCAGATTTATAGCGACAGAATACATATGTCCTTTCGGAAATAAAATACATTCCTGATAAGCCATGAGGTTTTATAAGGCTCCAAGTCATGCACATATTGTGTAATGAATTCAGAACGTTTTCTTGCTAGCAATGCCGCATATGATTTTATGCTATAATTACAGAATGGTTAAAAAAGATGAAAAAAATTACAGGTCGATAACCGCAGGGTAACAGTGGTCTGAGCGCCGACTGGTATTGTATATTCAGTTCACGATATATTGCCTACAAGAATAATGAATTTTCACATTTTCCTCTCTAGTAAAACACAATGCATGTCTGAAAGGGTCAGAATGAAAGTCAGCAGAAACACTTGGTACAGCTTACGTGTGAGAAGCCGTAAGCACGCACGCACACATTGTGAACACAGTCGCTGCGCGCTGCGGAGTGATGTAACTCGACATCACGCAGCTAGCAATTCTGTCTCTGCATGGCTATTTGTACCCGCCACCGCGACGCCGCTGCGCCCCTTCTGATCCGAGCGCTGATCCTCCGTAAGGGTATGACGCGATAACTAATGGGCTGATATCCGTGTAAGCATATCTGGTATTTATTTCCTTAAAATTCATTGATCCGATTGGTTGGGGGCCTCCAGTTCTTGCCCAGCAAAGGACGGCTGATGAGAGTACCCAGCCTCCTTTGAAACCTTTAATATTGGCCATTTGTGAATCTTGTTTTGCTCTCAATGCTGGGCAAATGGGTATAAACTTTTAGGCATTTATCACCGCCATATTTTATTATACCGTTGTAAAAATCTGCAGAAAACAATTTTTTATACCTTGAGCTTCCCGCATGATAGCCTTAGTTGCTTATGCGCCATTAAACTCAACTTAAAATTCATAGATCCTTGGGAGTTCTCATACTGCTGTTCGCGCAGTGGCGAAATGGTTAAGGGCCGCGCCACTGCCCTGGGATGGCAGGCTCGGGCACCGGTGGGACTTGTGCGATCCAGGTTGCTCACCCCGATCAACCTCGCGCGACAAATAATTAATTTAACCGCCACCAGTCAGGTTTCATGTTGGCGCCATCTTTTGTAGGTACCATTTAGAGTTACCACACACATACACATGGATTTGCGCTTAATGGGGCAAGCGAGCTTACACCTTAAATGCGAACCCGTACGCGAAAGATAACGAGATTGAGAGACCACCCGCTCTTCTGGCTGGATCATGCATGCCTCCAGTATTCAAGTGTTTTGGTGTCCCGTCAGGCAAGCTGCAAAGCAATACCGACTAGCGTATTTCGTCGCCTTACTGAGTCCCGGCATAAAGTGTTAGCTTGAGAGCGCCGGCAGACCCACCTTCCGCCTTCAGGCGATGCTCCTACTTCCCCGCTTCAGGACTGCGAGTGTTCTAAACACAGCGCACTGCTAATGACCCCTAGGTACCGCAGTGCGATTTCTCACTCGCGCAGAAGCGGACACCTGCACATATCAGCATGTGGAGAAGGTTGTTAGGTAACCAGCATGTCCATCGACCCACGGCATAGAGTTGATATACTGACTATAGAGAGAAAATTGCACATTGAGCCCATACAAGTCAAAGGGAAGCGCATGAACGCTGCCATAATCCAACGTTTTGTCTCTTGCCAAATGTATGGGCGCTTGCTAAATCTGGGCAAAAAACCGAGTTTAAACCTGGCAAAGATGTCCGTTGAAAGATGGTGCCATGTAGAGTAGGTACCGGGTGCTATGAATATGCTGTAAACAACAGGAAAAACGTCGCGTTTGGAGCATTTTTGACGCTCTGTAGCGTCGCATGCATGCCGTAAATTCATTTGGGTGCCTGATTTCTTTAAGTTGTTTCTTAAAGGCGACTATCACGAATCTGATGGGCTTGGACTGCATTTAGTGCGTCTATAATAAAGGATATCTTACGTCCTCTGTTTCTTATTGCCAAATAGAATTCAAAAATCTGCTTTGGTGGAAGAAGACGAAAACGATACCCAAAAGTAGTAGGACCGATGTCCACAGCTACGCCTCTGCCTATAGTTTCTTTTGGACGGTGAACGTTTTGTGACCGTAAATGCCGAATGTTTCTTGAAGTGCCTCGAGCCTCAAACCTTTTATCTTTCTCTTTTGTCCAGTACGAAGTTTTTGTGTTTTTTCTGGTGCGGGACATTTTAATAATTGGATTATTCGTCCACAACGATGCTCGCAACATTTTCACCAAAGACTGTAAGAGCAGCTTACAGGTACACATAGTACTAGCTAGCTGGAAGCTGAAATACATGAAACAGCGTCACCTTGGCTTATGGACCCATTAGTGCTGCAAAACGCACTTCTAAACGCCTTAAAGCGCTATTGAGAACACCCTCTAGCCGCTGTAAGGAGCGCCGGTGTGCAGATGTATCAGGGGACACGTTTAATCGCAGGCGATGCAATATGCCCGATAATTTTGGTACTTCCGTTTTGCATAGCCCACACGAAGACGGCATCTTGGTGCATGAAAACGCGAGTTGCTATGTGTCGTACGCGGCTGCTTTTGTTTTCTGTTTCTGTCTTAGTGCCATAAAGTACTCCCGTAATCGAAGCCACGCTCGAAAACGACAGTTTGAAACCGAATCTTCAAAACTGTGTCTCGTGAACACCTTTCACAATCGTCCGATTTTAAAGCAAAGGCCCCTGTCGGAGCTAAGGCGAGGAATAACTAGTTGCGGAAGCGTTGGGCTTCGAACCGAGTGTTTTGTTGCTTTGCGCCCGCAGCGGGCCGCTAGTGACAACTTCTGCACTGACCGGCGCCGCAGACAGCGTGAGTCAGGCTGTCGAACCAGATTATTTCGTGTTTGGTTAGGGTTCAGTTCTGGGTTCGGCTCCACAGTGAGAAACAATTCCGGTTCAAACCAGATCGGAACAGATCAAACCGGTTCAAAATGGTTCAGTGCCGAAAAAAAAGTTTTGAGCGTACGTGGGTTTTAATCAATGTGATAATCGTACTCATATATCTGTGTGGCATCGGCATATAAAATAAAAATTACGAAATTTGTTTAATGCTAGATATTTTCACTATACCCGCTTTAATTCCCTGTCCGCGGAAAAAAAAGTTTACGGAAAGAGCCGCAAAACGAAATTAATACGAAATTATTTAAAATAGGCTATTTATGCGCTCAAATCACTCTGAAAGGGGTACGTGAGGTGAAAAGAGGTTGGATTTTGCATCTTCCAAGTCCTCCATTTTTATCAGTTTCGGAGACGCCCTCGCGCGACGAATACATCTCCCCTGAAGCTGGTGTCAGTTAGGAGTTTCTTCTAGACAAAGCAAATACGCGGGGACCATCAGGACCCCCGCCAGTCAAATTCGCTGCACACCTGCAACATGTCGTTTGATTTGGTTTGTGAGGGTTTAAGTTCCCATAGCCACTGGGCCTATTAGGAACGCCGGAGTTAACATGTATCTTTTTAGCAGCCCCTCCCAATTCGAAATATGCTTTGCCTCTTCAACTGGCCATCTCCCACCCAACAGCAGTCTCGGGGGAACACTGGCTCTCCATAACAAACAGGCTTACCAAACAAATTTAAATCCTTTGCTCGACATCACGTTTGTAACTCTCGTTCTGTGTCTCCAGCCCCTAGAGCTTAGTATCTTCAAAAACACAGCTAATCGTTGGTTTTCGCTAATGCAGTGTAAAATTGAGACTGGCTTATACTGATGACATCGCCCCAGACACGTAACCGGTATTTTCATTCGGCAGGGGCCCAAGGTAATTTGTTCTATATGTAGGGGGGGGGGGGGGGTGCTGGCAGCTAGATGAACACTTCCAAGATAACGGGGAGGTGGGGAAGCGGCCGGACCTACTCAGACTCCCCATTTGATACGTGCCTGCGTCACCCTGTTGTGTTTTGAAAAAAAGTGCGTGATACTAGAAAGAGGGCCCCAGTGTGTTGAGAGCATTTCGCTTTTGCATGGACACAAATTTGCAATATCTTTGTTGGGACTTCGTGCAGCGACATTCTTGCAAGTGTTGCATTGTGTGAAGAAGAAAGTATGTGCCCTGCATAAAACTTCTGACTTTTCTGAAGCGCTATCAAAGGGAGCCAACGAGTCGACAAAATTTTTGCTGCCTTCTTAGAGTCTCCTTAATCTGTCGTGCACTTATCGTTCAGCTTCTTTCACGGTTTTCATTTGCAAAACCGCAAAACATTCCTTCCTGGCAGCTGTGCTTGATAGGCGGCTAAATGACGATCTGTCTTTTCTTAACATACTCATGAGAAAATTGATCCTAAGCGATCAAGCAAGGCACGAGGAGGGTCAGGAAGGTTCATGATATGTCATGGAAAAATAATAAAAAGAAGCTTCGGAGATAGCTGAGTACCATAAGGCAAAAGTGTAAGGCATAATTAAAAGTAGCTTCTCTGTTGGCGTGCCATTGGTTCGAATCCCACTAGGCGCAGGAGTACGGAAGCTATATTTTAGTGGGACCGCATCTGTGGTGGGCATCCTTGGCAATTAGTCCTTCGTCTTTGTCTGGCTATTTGTCTGAGGCCTGCTTTGTGGCAGGCTGTCCACCTTCTACTAGGTTGTGGGCAACCTGCCACGGTGTATGTATGTATATATATATATATATATATATATATATATATATATATATATATATATATATATATATATATATATATATATATATATATATATATATATATATATATATATAATACGTGACGTCAAGCCAATGAATGAGAGGAGGTGACAGATGGTTGCAGGATAATTTAATGGCGGATGGCCTGGCAAAACACTCCTGCCCGCGCCACTGCATAATTCGTCGTCTTCTTGTCCGTCACACTTCTCGGTGCCGCCTGGGATCCTCCCGTAACTATATATATATATATATATATATATATATATATATATATATATATATATATATATATATATATATATATATATATATATATATATATATATATATATATATATATATATACATATATATAATATATACAAGAGACCAGGATAAACACGACCGGCCGCAGTGATTCTTTATCGCTTTCTCTCTCGAGCTCGCTCCCAGCGTTCCGTTCGCAAATCCTTTTTGTCGATGCAAGGCACTGGAACGGTGGTAGGCTGTCTGCCGGATGTTCTATACAGTTGGATCCTTTCACCGGGGCGAACGGCCCAAGAAAGCCCAATGAAAGTCCGAAGTCAGTCCATGGTGAATCCGGGTAGGCCAGCCGGTGGGCGGGAGCCTGAAGTGATGCCGTCCTACGGCAATGGCCGCAGACTCCAGTGCAGCTCGGCGCCGACGCTTTTCAGTAGTTCCGTAGTGGCGCTGCACTCGTTGAAAAAGGCAGCTAGCATTTCTAGATGAGCCACTCGGCATTCCGGGTACAGGTTCTCAGGAGCATAGCTTGATTCGCTGTAAGCATCATCACATGGTGATGACGTTGAGGTGTCGTTTGATACCACACTGTCCAGGTAGATGGCGGAGCTGGTTGTAGGCGGCTCTGCCGTGCACGACAACGCCGAGTGTTCCGGCTCGGGTTCAGACAGAGGCTCCGAGCAACCGTTGAACTCTTCTTTGCTTTCCTCCGCGTCGTCAAACCCCTGCGCATGCCTTGCGCTCTCGTCTTCATCGCGTTCGATCGCTCATTCATCCGCATTTCCGGCATGAGTATGCACACTAAGACACACATTCACCTCATCTTCTAGCCGTGTCTCTTGAAACATCTGTTTCCCTTCATCGTCCTCACCCCCTTGTTCCGTGGAGAATACTTTATCTGTAAACACCATCACCTCAAGCTGAATCGACTGGTCGTCTTCCACACCAGTCTCTGCCACTGGCTCTTGTGCCTCCCGTTGCTTCTTCGTCTTTGGTTTTGGAGGCGTATCGCCGTGCGTGGCCTCTTCCTGTGTTCCTGTGGTAAATGGGGCGTCTTCCACATCAGCAGTCTGGATCGACAGACTGCAGTGCATTGTATGGCGCCACTCATCTTTAGGCGGCGATGTCATATCGGTCGGCCGTTGAATCAGGGTCACCTGGGATGATACGACGTGGGCCCACAGAGATTAAGTGGTAAGACTGTTCTTTAGCGTTAAGTTTATGAGCTGGGTGAAGGCGTCTGCAGTCGCCGAAGAATGTCCCACACCGGCTAGGTTCACTGCGGTGAGTGAGACGGCAAGCATTACATGGTACAGGACAACCGACCCCACGCCGACCTTTAAGCAGGTTGCATCGACACTATGGGCGTTTGCGGGACAACTGGGCGTGGCAGGGGAACAGACATAGGCATCAATTCGCCTCCACCTCCCAGCCGACGCACCAGCCTCTTTCGCTCACACTCACGCTCGGCGCCAGCTTGGTCCTTGCCACCTGCTCATTCATAACCCCAACCGTTTGCGTACTCGGCAGGTCCGGCGCTGCCTCATCGCCACAGACGCCAAGTTTATTTTATTTCATAATACTGCAGGCCACTGCTTGGCCCAAGCAGGAGTGAACATATAATGATACATAACCAAAAGAATAAAGTTATTCAATATTAGCAGAACACGGAGACCAAAAGAATAAAACCAAAAGAATAAATTTATACAATGTTAGCAGCGCACGGATACCAAAAAAAATAAACCAGACAATAAACTTATACAATATCAACAGCACACGTATGCAAAACATACATGTAATCAATATTAGCAGGTAAATAGACGATTTAACGCATCAGAAAAATTTTGCGAGGAAAAAACAGATTCCGGTAGCGAGTTCCAATCTTGCACTGTTCTAGGGAAAAAACTGTATTTAAAACTGTTAGTTTGGGCGAAAAGGGGAGTAAGTGAGTGTTCAAGAACGTTCCGAGTCCTTCTCACTAGAGGACGCTTAATGCACTCCGGTAGCTTCAATTTATTTTGCCCCAGGACTCCAGCTTCTGCTTTGTTCTTGTCCTTTGACTTGGCTTCGGCCGTCTGACGCGTCTCCTCGTTCGCGCCCGCGGCGTCCATTTTCGCCGAGGCTTTGGAGCCACCATTAAAAGACGGAGTACTGTGATAACCGACGTCGCGCTTCATCTTCTCCAGCCGCACTAACAGCCGGGCCATGTGGTGGTCGAAGCACTAGAGGATGGCCGCCAGCCTGCGAGGAACGGGGACGCCCGGGCGGCCACGGCTGTCGGCTCCGTGAGCTGCGCCGCGGGCTGACTCGGGGAGCCCGAGGCTGACCTGGCACTGGAACTCGGGATCTCGGATAGCGTCCAAAAAACTTTCAGTGCCAACTAGGGCTACGGTTGTCGGTGGCGCAACCGGCAGCGACTGGAACCGCCAGACAGCCGCGGAGAGGTTCTGGTAGCTTTCCCCGACCTCTTGCCGGCGAGCACGCAGGCGCTAGTATTAGAGCCTGGGTTGGCCGGACCCGTAACGGTCGGCGAGGAGCCCCGCCAGGGCGTCGTACGGGCTAAGATCCGCGCGGGGACGTTCGGAAGCAGCTCTGCCGCTCGGTCCCGCAGCCTAGCGACGAGCATCACGACTTTCGTCGGAGCGTCCCACTCATGCACCTCCGCGATAATGTCCAGCTGGAGCTAGTAAGCCTCCCAATGGTCAGTGCCATCGAAAGTTGGTAACTCTGCCACCATCCCCAGCGGGCAGGCCGGTTGTGACACACCTGCGCCGTTCACCTCAAGGCCAGCAAGGCCAGCCTGACGTGCGCGGGTGCGTATTCCATGGTTTTGATGGCAGGCACCGGCCCGCCGCGCGTCGCGTCAGCCGGCACAGCATGAAGAACTCCGCACTCGACAGCATCAAACATAGTATCCAGATGGTACAGTCGCCGGCCGAAGCGCTCGAAGACGTCCCCCAGAGTCGGGGACGCACAATATCAGCGGCGCCTCCCGCCGGACTCTGCCGCATCAGCCGGTGGTGGCCCATGGTATATATATATATACACACACACACACACACACACACGCGCGCACACACACACACACACACACACACACACACACACACACACACACACACACACACACACACACACACACACACACACACACACACACACACACACACACACACACACACACACACACACACACACACACACACACACACACACACACACACACACACACACACACACACACACACACACACACACACACACACACACACACACACACACACACACACACACACACACACACACACACACACACACACACACACACACACACACACACACACACACACACACACACACACACACACACACACACACACACACACACACACACACACACACACACACACACACACACACACACACACACACACACACACACACACACACACACACACACACACACACACACACACACACACACACACACACACACACACACACACACACACACACACACACACACACACACACACACACACACACACACACACACACACACACACACACACACACACACACACACACACACACACACACACACACACACACACACACACACACACACACACACACACACACACACACACACACACACACACACACACACACACACACACACACACACACACACACACACACACACACACACACACACACACACACACACACACACACACACACACACACACACACACACACACACACACACACACACACACACACACACACACACACACACACACACACACACACACACACACACACACACACACATATATATATATAAACGGATATCAAATTAAATATAGTAAGTTGGGGAGGTCACATTGAAAAACTTAACGAATTTATTCAACGTTTCGACCAGGGCCTGGTCTTTGTCAAGAATGATGATACAGTGCATGGACGCGTCTTTTTATAGCATGAAACATGGCATACAGAGGGCTTAAAAAAGAAAAAATACAGAACAAAAGGGGGGAGAGCGGAACACAGCAGAGACACCTCCGCTATTATAGGGAAGCAAAGGCGCCGCGTCGCGTACGCACGAACTCACTCCACACACACGCACACACGCACACACGAGGTGAAAGATGGAGGCCGGGCTGGGCGGGCACGCGGCTACTTCGAGAGCGAAAAGATATAAAAAGCAAGAAAGAAAAACTTGGTGAGGCTTAACAAAGGAAGAGAAGTGTCTGCAAATTGTGGGCGCCTGTACTCCTCTGGCCGCGTATGTGTGGCCCCGTGCGACCCCCAAAGATGGCCCAACGACGTGGCACTGGTTGCGACTGCCCAAAGTGGCTCCACATGGTAACACGTGAGCCGCTAAAACCAGATGAGGTCCCCATACGAGAACCACATGGAAAGGCTTGTTTACAGGAATGCAAAAATGAAATAATGCACAGAGAAAATTGCACCGCAATGACCGAGAGAAAGAAAAAAAATACAGGAGACACGAATACACAGAATACACCCACAAATATGTAACTGTTGTAGCAGCTTTGAGCAGAAGATATGTGAGAAAGTATAGAAGCCCACAAAAAGACAATGCCAGAGTGTTAAGCGTGGCCCGCATGGAGTATTTTGCCCGTGAAATGGCGTAGCGCGCCTGACGCCCTCCAGGCATGGACGAATTTTCTCCCGCATGGTCGTTATCATGCGTAGGTGTCTATGCTGTGTCCCCCCCCCTCCTGTTATTTCTTTTCGTTTTAAGCGCTCTGTATGCCAAATTCCTTGATGCATAAAGACGCATCCATGCACTCTGTGATCAATCTTGACTAAGACCGTTCCCTGGTCGAAACGTTGAATAAATTCGTTAAGTTTTTCAATGTGACTTCCCCAACCTACTATATGTATATATAACACACGCTGCGTGAAAGGAACTATTTTTATTTGTTTTATACGATCGAAACAATGGATCAAATAATTATGTATGTTTCGTTTAACGCAGCGTATACTTCGCTATATACTTTTTCATGCAGGCAAAGCACGTCATGCTCTCGCAATATATATATATATATATATATATATATATATATATATATATATATATATATATATATATATATATATATATATATATATATATACCGGTTATGGCCTTGACACTGCCCACCATGGCAGGTGGCAGCTGAAATACTGATTGGTCGCGAGTGGTTGCTCGGGCAATACAATCTTGGTCGCACAAGTCCCACCGACGGCAGCACCGGTCATTGCAGGGCAGTTCTGCCTTTTACATTGTATTGATTCTGTCTTGTATGTATTATTCACGGGAAATTACAGGTTTCGATAAAGTGTTTATATTTATAAGCACACCTGCCATTGGTCTTGGAATTTATTCATGAACGAACTATTTTCATATATGTCTGTATCATGGTTTTCAATTTTATCTCCCCAATTATGTTTGTAACAGATACTGCGCCATTTCCTTTCCCGAAAAAGAAAACAATTTTAAATATCATTTTCATATGGAGGCAAAATGCTAAGTGTGCTGTGCGATGTCAGTGCACTTTAAAGATCCCCAGGTGGTCGAAATTATTCCGGAGCCCTCCACCACGGCACATCTTTCTTCCTTTCTTCTTTCACTCCCTCCTTTATCCGTTGCCTTACAGCGCGGCTCAGGTGTCCAACGATTTATGAGACGGATACTGCGCAAATTCCTTTCCCTAAAAACCAATTATTATTATTATTACTAACAGAACAAAAAATTTGGAGCACATGACACGACGTTGTGTCCACGTTGTCATTGATAGTCATCGGTTATCGTGTTTCCTCAAAATATGTGCTTGCCAGGGCTCTTTTCTCTCCTTGAGTTCGGCTTGGACATCTTTAGCTCACTTTTTTTTTCCCTTGATCAGATCAGCTCTCTTCCTCTATGTTAGCATTTCACCTATCATATTTGCTTAGCATAGATAGCTATGTAGTCCTAAATTTGAGTTGAACCTTTGTAGTTAGCTTCCGCTTTTCGGTTCCGAAGGTCAGGGCCGGTAAGATCGAGCTCTTATGTATTTTTCTCTTCGGAGATGTTGGTAAACTTCCGTTCGTGATCTCGGATTGCCCACCAAATCCGCTGCGTATCATTGTAATTCCTATAGTGCTGGCACTTTCGTCTTTTGAATCTGGTTTCACTACCTGCTCAATGCAGATGTCTGCCCTTAACACTTCCAGCGTCTAGCTACCTGTGGTAAGTTGCTTCCTTTCCTAGTCTGTTCACCATTACTCTTGTTGTCTGCATAATTATTGTTAGACCTATCTTTCTGCTTTGCATATCTATGTCATTAACTGTGATTTGCAGTTCGTCCCTGAGTTACTAGCAAGGCAATGTCTTGAGTGAAATGCATGTTAACAAGCTAATCTCTACAACCAACCTATTCTCAACTCTTCATATTCCATGTCTCTGAACGCCTCCTCTCAACGCATGCACGCCGAACAGCATCACAGAGGTCATGTCTGCCTGCTTGACACTGTAACTATTATGGACTTTATTACTTTATGTAGGACTATGGTGGCTGTGCAGCCGATATATATGTCTTTCAGCAGTTTTACTTATGGCTCTGCACATTTATTTCATAAGGCCTGTAGGAATGATAAGGTTTCGACTGAGTCAAATGGTTTCTGGTAATCTATGAAGGCTATGTGCAAGATTTGTTATAGTCTTCGCAATTCACTGTCACCCTAGTGATAGTCTAACTATATTCTATTGACGAGTTGACGCGAAGCCTCTACAAAAGCAACGGGTTAACTGAAATCTAAGATTGTCATGATTGTATTAACGATTACCTTACTTAATACCTTGATAGTAATGAACAGCAAGGTGACTGTTCTGTATATTTTCGTGTTCTTGGCGTCCCGTTCCTATGTGGAATAAGATAATGTTAGCGTTTTTCCCAAATTTCTTTACGGTCGACGTCATGAGGCACTTAATGCGCAGAGTGGCCAATGTTTTAGTACAGTCTCCCCATCATCTTCTAAAAGATCAGCTCTTACCTGCTTTTGACTGCCTGTTTTCCTTCTTATATGGCATAAATGGCAGTCTTTTCTTATAGTTTAAATATTGTATTGAAAACTTGTTTTTGTTTAGCGCATCCCCTCTTTCTCGGCTGCCTTGCCACTATGTGGGAGGCACATTGACTACCAGGAAGCTCGGCTGCACTGTCATGATGACCACGATATGACAACGGTGGGATACCCAGTCAAAGCAGTGGCGGAAGGTGCGGAATTATGCCTCACAGTAAGGCTATTAGTGGGGCTCCTCTACTCTTCACCATTAGCTGCTGTTCTTTCGCAACTTTGCTGGCGGGTAGCATACAGACAGCTTCTCTGAATTCCTTATAATTCAGGACGAAACGCGCAGAGCCAAGGGTTTGCGATTGCTTTAAACTAAAGAACTTGCTCTTTGCAGAGTACAGTGCTCGTAACTACAGGACTAGAATCACAAATGGCGGCGGGGCTCATAAGAAAACTTACTCCAAAGCGTCTCTTTGCTAATCCGAAGACATGCTACACGATGCTCTAGACACGACCTGGTGTTTTATACCATCGGCATGCCCTTATGAGATCTAAATATAGAGTACGTTTATCATTCTAAGACACTTAGGCCCAAGATTGGAGTTTGTGTGCAGGGAACAGCAGTTTATTTCTGTGTACAGTTTTACATATAGCTAGTAGGACCCTTATGCACCGTAATCTTGTATTCTTCGTATGCGTAGTCATACTGTTGTAAGTGTTTGCAGGGAATTCACCACAGCGCGCATGTTTTATTGGAAGTTAAAGACGGCGCTGATCCTTTTGAGTAGTTGAATGCTGCCGCAAATTCTTCAGCATTTTACATTGGCACGTTGATTCAAAGGAAAAATAGAACAGAAAGTGCAGCAGAATAACCAGAGACCTTTATTGCTTTATAAGTATAGCTCATAACGTCTTGCGTTGATTGTCTGAAGTGAAGATCTGGCTAACGAATCTGTGTTGTCAAGGAGAACCGATTGCCCAGAATCCCACTGCCTAACAGATTTTTTCGTATGTTGCAAACGTATTAAAACAATGTTGAGGGAAATTTTTGAAAACTGAGGTTCCTTTCTAAAATTCATTTCCATGCTCCTCAAATCTTCATTATACGAGATTTCACGTTGTTAAGAAGTTACTGAAATTAACACCCGGTGAAAAATAGAGCATTAAAAATAAGTCGAAAGAGCAAATGTACCAGCCCCTTTTCAAACTGTTCAGCTTGAAAGCTTAAAAGCGTGAAACAAATATGATATTAAATATAGGAAGCTAAGAATTTCTCTTCAGTTGCACTGTGCAAATTTCCTTCAAGGACTGGCTTTACTAGGCATCATTAGTAAACAAAAAACGCATGAAAGCAGTTGCAATCCTGCTAAATACTTGGCATTTTAATATTAATGGATACATCTCAACATGTTAATGAGATTTTCGTAACAATGAATTTCTGAATTCACAAGCGTAGGTAATGCTTCTAACATTCCTGTGCCGAGGCGGGCTCACGTTGGGGTACTGAATCAGCAATGCGAGCTCGAAATCGGTCCTCGCTCTGCATAATTCCTGCAATGCGTCCATTGAGATGTCCGTTAAGTTACTTTGATGGGTTCCGAAAGCTCGCCTTAACTGGCATTAATTTCAAGGGGCACGTATGTACCATTGCTCTTTCAATAAAGAATAACTGATTTCCAGTGTACATCTCCAAGCCTTCTAGGCGAGTATCGGTACTCTCACAGTCCTCCTGGAGCAGCTTGCTGTAAGCCTGTAGAATATTTTACACGTTGTTGTAGAGAAAAACAAATTACGATGAGGTTTTTTCGATCTGGAATGTCACAGCAGATACCTTGAGTTTGTTCAAGGGTCAGAATCGTGATGGCTATCGTTCAATAGTCCTTCCAACACATGTAGCGAATTATAGGTGCGAGATTTGAAATATTAGCTCTTTGCAAGAAACCTTTCAATACACACGGTCCAACCAGCCAGACTGAGCCCTCTTCATGAACAGCTATGTGGCGTGCATTATGTGCATGATGGTAAATTGCTCGATTTTGGAAGGAAACGCTTCCATAACCATGCATCAACCAGCCCGACTGAACTCTCTTGAATAGCTATGTGAAGTGCATTATCTGCATGATTGTAAATTACTAGCTGTTGGAAGGAAATGGTTCCACAAACATGCATCAACCAGCCCGACTGAGCTCTCTTCTTGAATGGCTATGTGCCGTGCATTCTATGCATGACTCTAAATTACTCGCTATTGGAAGGAAACATTGAAATAAACATGCACGAACCAGCTAGACTGAGCCCTGTTCTTGAATAGCTATGTGAGGTGCATTATCTGCATGATTATAAATTACCGTTGAAAGGGAACGTTTCCATAAACATGCGCCACCCAGCCCGACTGAGCTCTCTTCTTGAATAACTATGTGACATGCATTATCTGTATGATTGTAAATTACTCTCTGTTGAAAGGAAACGGTTCCATAAACATGCACCAACCAGCTGGACAGAGCCTTGTTCTTGAATAGCTTTGTGAGGTGCATTGTCTGTATGATTGTAAAGTACTAAAGGCCTGTAGGTAAAGCGTTCGTGTAGTTCCGATACATCACAATGCTACCTACATTCAATGCCGCTTGCACACCGACGGTGTCGACGACGTTTTCCTCCAGTGTCTGTTTGCCTTTGATTGTGTAGTAACTTTGCTTCTCAAAACACACATACATAAAAAGTACGTCACTAACTGCGCTCTAAGAAAACTGGCTTGAAATTATATTCATCCTATACATCTACATCACCAATACACACAGTACATAACTGCGAATAATATGAAAGTGTAGGGATGTTAAATTTATTATTCAGGCATTTCAGTGCGTTTGCTTCAAAGTGTTCATAGCTACTGTCACCTTAAGAACTCTTTCAACACTCTCTTGTGTGTGGCTGTATTCCTAGCGACTGGAAGGTGGCCAAGGTGGTTCCTCTGCACAAGGCTAGCCTTCAAGGTCACAGATTAACGTTTTTTCAGTGTATGTTGCCCTTGGTGTCCGGCTGCAGAGTCATTGGGAATTCTGTTCACGTTATCGTTGAGGTTTTCTTTGTATCCGGCGTCTTCATATGGCGTTTAAACTGAACCACTGGCTGACGTTTCAACTGTACTTAACGAAGTACAATGGAATAGAATTTTATTAGAATATCGTGATAGAGTTAGAATAAGATTGAAATAAAGTGTGAATACATGGAATAAATTAGAAATAGAATTAGAATAGCGTTGACATGCTACAGCACTCCTCGCACGTATGTTCCTGGGTGCCCACGGTGTATATTTTATTTTCGCAACCTAAACCTCTCCTTTCTCGGCGTAACGCACGGCTCAACAAACACAGTCTTAGTCGTACAGAGATCTCCCAACAAATCGAGATACAACAACCGCATCTCCTATCCTTTCCAGTTTCCTGGTCCCTTCTTTAACTGCTTAGGGTAGGAATTAGTCCTCAACACCTAGAGCAGTACACTGTATAGACGACAAAGTATGCCTCTACGTCTTCGAAGAACACTTCATTGTTTTGAGGAAAATATGGCCTGGTCCAGCTTTTTTCTTCCGCTTCGAATAATTTAGTCTCAATGCGGTCTACCGCCTCTTGTTCAAATCAATGCTTGCCGATTTGCTGCGCTAAGTGCTTCATATGGCAATGAGTGTGAAAGTGATTGAAGAAGAAACAAAAGGTAATATTTTGTCGTAATCGCCTCTTGCAATTTTGTTGTTTATGCCACCACATCTTGGCCAACTCCCCATGTGGGTATGTGCCCTGTTTTCAGACAGGTGATGGGAGTCACCGCTTTGTTTGCTCAATTTTCATTCCGATTTTTCAAGATCTCTCAAAATTCTTCATTTATTTTCACAGAATCCTGTATTTCTATTTATGAGCCACTTGAGGTAAACCTGGATGACCGCGCAAGGGGGCGTCTGCTACATGCAGACGTTGGTGATTGGTGACACCACAGGTTCCTGAGCATCCGCAGGGACATCCCCGCAAGGGGGTGATGGTGAACGGTGCACCCCCACAGACCCGAGCACCCGGGCTTAGTCGTGCGTGGCATCGCCGTGTCCGGGAAAAAGGGGATCCTGGTGGTTGAGCCGATGCCGAGCGCTTGGACCTTTAAAGTCCCTCGGCAGAGGCAACACACCACTTTCGCCCCAGCTTCCTGTAGACGGCACCTCCGGCCTGACCCAACCGGGGGAAATCGGCAGTCGCCTTTTCCTGTCCTCCTTTCCATCTTTTACTTTCCTATCTTCTTTCTGACTACTGTCCTGTCTCCTCCTCGTTTCCCGGTTTTTTTTCTTTTCTTCATGGGCGGCTAGGGTTAACCTTGTGTGGCGAACTACCCTGGGTTTCGTCATATTTGGTTATAGTTGAGGTGTACAGCTGGCGCGGTGAGGACTTGCGTGCGAGCGCCTGTCCCGTCCCCTTGTTGGGCTCCGTGGTGGGTGGCTGGCCCCATAGCCGAAGAACATTTTTTTTCCATGGCAGCCTCTTTACATTCAATGATCGTCCTCTGAAAAGGGGGCGAACCAATGTCACATCCCGGTTTTCAACAAAAAGAAGACAACTTTTCCGAAGTACCACATCGTCAACAATAAAGAAACAGAAAAGCCAGCCAGACAAATATCCCCCTTCCTTGTTTCGAGAGTTCTTACAGATTCCTTGCGCCCTCAGTACAAAGTCACAAAGTTGGCTAGAGGTTACCTCCTGCTCGAACTGCTCGACATTACTCAAATATCAAAGCTTGCAAAAATTGAAACTTTCGGCGATATTCCCATCTCTGTCACACCACACAGATCATTGAACACTGTACGCGGTGTCATCTAAGGCAATGACTTTCTGCACCTAACAGAGGAAGAGATGCTTGAAATACTTTCTTCACAAAATGTAACCAATGTCCATAGAATTACAAACCGCAGAGACAACAAAAAGATTCCAACAAAACATCTGGCCCTGACGTTTGCCCCTTGCACCCTACCCGAGTGAATCCAGGTAGGCTATGCAAAAATCTTGGTTCGATCGTATATACCCAACCTTACACGCTGTTTCCAATGCCAGAAGTTCGGCCACGGCTCCCAAAGCTGCCGTGGCAGTAACACCTCTGCTAAATGTGCCTCAAATAACCACCAATCATACGACTGCGATCCCGCGCCACGCTGTGCAAACTTTGAAAGCGACCTCGCCGCTTATTCAAGGTCTTGTCCTGCCTAAAAGAAAAAAAGGAAATAATTACATTAAATACAAAATATAATATCAAATTTAAAGAGTCAAGAAGGCGTTATGCAATGTTACAAGGCACTTTCTCCTCCTCACCATAGCCGCTGCGGTGGCTGAGTGGTTATGGCGCTTGGCTGCTGGCCCGAAAGACGCGGGCTCGATCCCTGCCGCGGCGGTCGAATTTCGATGGAGGCGAATTTCTAGAGGCCCGTGTACTGTGCGATGTCAGTGCACGTTAGAGAACCCCAGGTGTTTGAAATTTCCGGTGCCCTTCACTACGGTGTCTCTCAGCCTGAGTCGCTTTGTGACGTTAAACCCCATAAAACAAACCAAACCTTCTCACTCCACACAAACTTCGCCGATGTGGTGCGCGGGCGCGGCGCACGACACCGGTCTCAGGCGCCTGCCCAGCTCACACATAGAGAGGCTGAGGCTGGGCCATCCGCGCCTCCGGCAAATGCAGCGAGAGCTGCTATGCAACCACCGAAAAAGCGCCCGCCGGCCACCAAGTCAGCAGCCCGCAAGGTTTTTTCGTTCAGGAGAAGCCCACAACCTTCCTGCCCGCGGGCTACCCGCGGAACTCCAACGCCTCCAGTGAAGCGATGGACACAAGTCACAGCTCGCTTCCGCTGCTACGGATGCGGAGCTCTCTTGATCGCAAAAAAGAAAGAAAACCTTAATAACAGGTCTTCAACAAGAAGGGACCTAAGGTCTGATTAACCCCCGCCCCCCCCCCCCCCCCCATTATCATGGGGTTCCTTATCCACTGTAACTCCAGTGGAATTCTAAATAACTATAGTGATGCAACAGATATGGTAAATTCTCTATCTCCAGTAGCACTGTGTCTGCAGCAGACCAACTTAGAACCTTCTCATAAAAATATTTAAAAAAATTGTCTTTCGCCGCGACCGGGACCAGGCAAATAGGCTCTCTTTAGGCGTTGCTATTGTAGTTAAGAGCGGCGTTGCAACCCATGAAATAAAGCTTCAGACGAATTAGAAAGCCGTTGGAGTCACCATTCTTAGCTTTAAAACAATTACGGTATGCTCAATATGCTTTCCACGACATCTCGCTGCAGTGCTACAAGGTCTAGAGGAAATTCTTAGGCAGCCAGCAGTGCCATACCTGGTAGTCGGGGATTTTAAGGCGCACTCCTCGTTTTGGGGGAGTGAACAGACAGACACTAGAGGTCGGGTTTTAGAAGATTTTATTCTGTGCAATAACGTCTGCCTGCTGAATACAGGCGAACCCACATATTGTTCTTCATCCTCAGGAAAGATGAGTTGCATAGACTTGTCTTCTAGTTCTTCAATCGTTTTTTAACGATTTTAGTGGAATGTTCTTAACAACCGATGCGGAAGTGATCACCTCCCAGGGGTAATTAACTTTTCATCGACATCATCAATCATTCCAACTAAACCACGCCGTTTGAAGCTGCACTTAGCTGACTGGCCACTGTTTCGAGAAGGAGGCTCTCTGGAGGAAATATTTTCGTATGATCTAAGCATTGACGAACTAAATGAAATTTTTACAACATGTACTACTGCGGCTGTGCATCTAGCTATTCGACAGTCGTCAGGAGTAGTACGCCATAACCACAAGAGTTGGTATAACCAAGATTGCAGAGAAGCAAAAAAGAAACAGAATAAAGTCTGGAGAAATTGTCGCATGTATCCAACGGCCGAGAACCTTATAAGCTTTAAAAAGGTACGCGCAAAAGCACGACATGTCCGTCGCAATGCTAAAAAAAACTTCATGGAGAAACTATGTGTCGTTTATAAATAGTTAAAAAAAATGTGGAAGCAAGTTTGCAAACTTAATGGAAGCTTTTCTCCTTTCGCAATTCCTTTCTTAGCACCTTCGGATAGACAAACAAGCATTAGTGAGCAGACCGACCAACTATTGGAAATTTTCGCCTCCGTTTCTAGCTCTTCACACTACATACAATCTTTTTTAAAGTACAAGAACACAACCGAAAGAATGATTGCCGACAAGTGTCAGTGCAAATAAACATTACAACAAATTAATTACACTACAAGAAATCTGTACAGTACTGTCCGCCGGCCAACAGACAGCACCAGGCACAGATGAAATCCATTATGAAATGCTTGCTCAGCTCTCCGAAGGTGCTGCAGAAGCTGTTCTGAAATTCTTCAATAAAATAAGGCAGCCTGGAAAAATGCCAGAGGCGCGCAAAAATGCCGTGGTTGTGCCATTTCTGAAATCTGAAAAACCGCCAACTTCGGATGGTAGTTACAGGCCAATAGCACTTACGAGTTGCCTTGCTAAAAGTTTTGAAAGTGTGCTAAATATTAGGTTAACGTTCATCCTTGAATCGCGCAAACTTCTTGGTATCCGCCAGTGTGGATTTAAAAGAGCATGCTGTACAAATAACCATCCCGTCCGTCATGAAAATACAGCCCGTGAGGCATTCAAACAGCACTGTCTGGCAGTATTTTTTTACTTGGAAAAACCTTATGATACCATCTGGAGGTTTGGGATTCTTCGTGACCTCGCGGATCCAGGTATCTGTGGCAGGTTGCCGAACGGTTTGAAAGACTTTCTTTCTGACCGTTCATTCCGTGTACATCTAGGTTGCACGGTTGCGAAAAAAATTCACCCAAGAAAATGGCGTACCGCAGGGGTGTATTCTAAGTACCATATTCTTTATCGTAAAAATGAACTCAATATCGCAAATAATTCCAAAGTCGATCATGTATTCCGTATATGTTGACGACCTTCAAATTTTCTGCACATCTTCCAGCTTATCAACGTGCAAAAGATAGATACAGCTTACACTCAACAAACTAGCGACTTGGGCAGACCAAAATGGATTTCAGCTCTCTCCGCAAAAACAGTTGCTGTACTTTTTTCACTGAAAAGAGGCATGCAGATTGATCCCACCCTGCAGTTGAATGAAATTGTTCTGCAAGTAATTAAAACAAGAGCATAAATTCCTAGGCATAACATTCGACAGAGAGCTCACATTCTTACCCCACATAAACACCCCCAAGAAGAATCGTACCGATCTCTAAATATATAAAGATACTCTCACGGAAACACTGGGGGTCCGATAGGTTATGCCTTTTACAGATCTACCGCTCCGTAGTACGGTCCAGTTTGGACTATGGATGCATTGTGTATGGGTCTGCAAGACCATCATACCTAAAAAAAACTGGCTCCCGTACAAAACCTGGGTCTCCGTCTATCAACTGGTGCATACAGAACATCCCCTATTACAGTCTATATGTAGAAAAAAATGAATCATCTCTTGCAAACAGAAGAACAATGCTTACATGTGCATATGTACGAAAATAAGATTCTTACCAAAACACCTTCGTTACCCCATAGTTACCAATAAACGACAATCAATCAAACCTTTGTTATTACGCTTTGAAGATGCATGTCATGAACTGGGAATACTAGAGGCTCTGCCTAAAATTGCCCCGAGACAGGATCTATTGCCGCCATGGCATTGCCTTCCCGCTGCGTGTAACTTCACGCTAACAGAGTTTCGTAAAAAACAAACACCACATGAACACCTACTACAAGAATACTTGGCTTTGCAAAGAGAAATATTCAAGGTACATGGAGTTTAACACGGATGGCTCGAAAACAGCGATGTACGTTGGAATTGCCGTAGTACAGGGGAAATGGGAAAAAATAGCAAGATTGCCCAGTTATGTATCAATTTTTACTGCCGAATGTTATGCAATGTGTATCGCTCTGGACAAATACATGAGAACATCGAAAACAGTACACTATACACCGATTGCCTGAGTTTACTCACTGCGCTGCAGTCAAGAAATGCGGTTGAACCCTTAGTAGGCAGCATCATACACAACATAGAAAAGTCAACACAAGGATATATGATAAGGTTCTGCTGGGTTCCGAGGCACGTCGGCACAGACGGGTAACGAGAGAACAGACTCAGCAGCAGTACGAGCTGAAAATGGTGAAATCAAAAATGGGAACATACCTTTTAAAGACTGCATGAAGCTGATACTTAAAAAATTAAAGAACAAATGGCAGAAAGAGTGGCATAATGAACTGAACAACAAACTACACTTCATAAAACCCACCTTGGGGAAATGGAAGTCATGGAGACACCAGGAACGTTTCACTGAAGTAATCTTATGTCGCCTTCGCATAGGACACACACACCTGACCCAAGACTACTTACTTACAAAAGAAGACAAACCTTTTTGTGAAAGATGCCTAGACCAGCTCGCACTAAACCATATCTTTAAAACCTAGAAAAACTAAGAGACAAGTATTTTAGTGATTTTTATAATCAATACATTCCATTTCACCCGGCGCTTCTCCCGAGTAATAATGCAATTGTTGACATTTCTTGTTTTTATTTTTTTACGAGAGGGTGGTTGTTTTAATAAACTATGAATGCTTCGCTTTTCTTTGATTTACCTCAGCCACTTTCTCATTCCTGAGAAGGCTGAGGCGTCTATTTCATTAGAAGGGGCATCGACATCCTTGCCGAGCTAAGGATGGATGGCGTCTGAGGTTACCTGACTTTCTTTAAAGCATTTATCATTAACCATTTCAAAAATTTTTCTGCCCTGTACCTTCACTAGGCGGTATGAAATAACATTTTAGGATGTTTACACAACCGTTTTGTTTTTATATATAAAATACCGCACAATACAATTTTCTATACCTTGCGTTTCGCGCATGATGGTCTTAGCCGCCTATGTGCCATAAAACCCAACACAACACAATACATAAACCTGGATGAGTTTTCTCCTGTGTGGATCTGTACCAAACCCTTGCCAATCCCCCAACGGGGGTATGTGCAACCACGTTTGAGGCAACAACAACAACAAGCGATGCCACTACACATAGGCCAATCCCCCATGCGTGTGTGTGCCTTGTTTGAAGAAGAAGAAAGGATACAGTGCACGGAGCACCTGGGGTGAAGAAGAAGAAGGAGGCTCTCGCATCGAGAAGACGAAATCCAGGCCACGCGAATAACGAGAGGGATCAATTTCCAAGCAACAGTTGCCAGGCCTGCCACGTAGACGACCGAGACTGGCCGACCTGATGGCGACCACACGAACGAGGCCGCCTGTGCCTACTCAGGACGAAGAGCTGGAGCTGTACTGGGAGCCTCGGTACCACTCCTACTTTTACGCCGGCGTCATGACGCCACCCACGCGACAGCTGTTCAATTTCCGGGGCAAACCCATCATGCGCCCCACCGATACGCACACCTGGACAGCTGTCCATGTGGAGCCGGCGGTAGCTCTGCCTCGACACCCAGCTGCACCGTCGCCCCGACCTGTCATCATCCATGAAGACGGGCATGTAAGCATGTCACTCCTTTTTCGGTATCGCTGAAGCAGGCCTGAAATTGACTTGGCGGCTGTCTTTGCTGCAGATCGAATGGTGGAGCAGAGAGAGAGGGAGAGAGAGCTTAAAAGAACTACTATTTGGGCTAATGGTTCATTTCGACCCAGAAGGAAAACAGTAGCGCCGAAAAAACACACACACATAGAAGAACGACCCAAACACGGCGCAGAGTGCAAGGTGTGTCACCGTGCGGCTGAACATTCGGCGGGGGAAAATTGCAATCGTTGCAGAAAGTGCGAACCACGACTTAATGAGATAAAGATTCTGGGCAGGAGCGCTGATAGTAAGGCACGAGAGGTTTTAGGGGCGTACCACATCAGAAAAAGAGGGAAAAGGTGTGTCAGCGATACATCTGTGAACCTTGTTAAAGCTGAGATTTCATACCTTGAACGGTTTTGTTGATTGCACGTGAGATTTCGGTCTGCGCATGCCTAGATTTTCTTTATATTTGCTCGCTTTTCAAAGAATAAAATAGATAGAGAGAAAGTTTTATTTAGGTAATTCGCAGGAGCCGGGTAGGTCGGGGGCCCCTAGTCCAAAGCTCCGCGGGCGGCAGCTGACTTGCGGACTAGCTGGACTATCCAGGCTTGCTAGTCCAGGTTGTCATTGGTCAGGGCCTCCTCCCACTGCTCGTGTGTGTGGTGTGGCACTATTATTTTGTTCTCTTTTTTGTCCTGGCATTCCCAAGATGTATGGTAAAGCGTGGGGCTTGTTTGCACCAAGGACAGTAACTTGGGTATTGTGTGGGTTTGATCATGTGTAATATGTGAAGACTTGGATATGTGTTTGTATTCTCCAGTCAATGCCATCTGAGGAGGACAGTTGTTTCTGTTGCGGTGAGAAATGTCGTCTTTCTAGCCTAAGGTGTTCTAGCCTGTCACCATACGACCGTAGCTAGGAGACCGTATGGCGGAGACCGCGTGGCGAAGAGAATTTTTCCGACAACTTATTCTTGACTGTTCACGATCTTGTATGTAATCGCTACGTATAACCGAATAGGAGCGTGCTGTGAGTTAACATATAATTCTTCTAATGGTAATAGAGACTTGCATCTCTACCGATCTGTTTTGAGGCTTTGTTATGATTGTGGTGCTCAACCGCTCTTAGGGAGAATTTAAAGGGTTGTAATAATAACATGAAGTTAAAAAAGGACAGTGGTGCCTGGCGGCGTTCTGCAAGGCCGTTTATCCAAGCAGCACAGGGAATCAGCCCAATATGGGGAATGTAATGGCAAGGGCTGATCCTACAAAGGACCAATGTGAAGCCATTTATTTCCAATATTGGGCCAATTACCCTTGCTGCATGGGTAAATGTTGGTCGACAGTGCGCGTCAGCATTCTTATTCCATCTTATGACGAAACATATGGATGGCTTAATGGAGTTCGATTTGCAGACTTCCAACATACGCTTATTACTTCCCACGTTGCTTACAAACGCATAAGTAAATGCGGAAAGAATAGCATCGAAGCTTGTCGAGGGCATATTATTCCAGCTCCGGTAGAACTTTTGGAAGCTACAATTCATAATTTCTAAATGCCCAGTGCAGTAAAAATTGGCAGTGGCTTAACTTGATAACCCTAGAATACAGCGAAAAGTTTCTGCGCACTTGATTACTCATCGCGTGGCTTTACATCACCCCGTCGGATGCTCTTAAGGTCAAATGTCAAAGGCAAACACCGAGGTCGACTCAAGGTCAGAGATCAAAGGTCAACCAAATGTCATCGGTAAAAGTCAGGGGTGAAGGGTTCGACAGCATAACTGAAGGCTGTGCTGAAGGTTGTTAGGTCGTTGTGCTGCCTACCCAAAGACTGCTTTACCTAGCGTAGGGAAGCTCTTAGCTTCAAAAACCTATCACGGCGACTCAATGAATTTGGCTTTCGCGTGGAGTTTCAGCGCCCGGGACGGCCGCATTTCAGTTAAGGCGAATGGTAAAAAAAACTCCATATGCGATGCGATGTCAGCGCACGTTAAAGATCCCCTGGTCGTAGGCATCGTTTGATCCCTTTACTGCGGCTTTGCTGATAGCCCATATGTACTTCATAAATTTTAACTCCAGTTACAAATACTACTATGATGACCAATTAACGAAGAAAGAGGCTCTAATGTACAATACGCCAAAAGGCAAAGTTAGATAGGGATGGCGCATTTATTGGAACTTGGTTGTGTAAAGAAACATCTTCGGAAATCTTTCCTGGCCTGGTGTTCTTTCATCACGGTCTCCTATCTCTGTCTTTAGAATCTGAAAAAACATGTTGCCCCAAGATATATTCTTTCTGAAGAAATTTGATATTTTTCGTGATATTTTTTTTATATATACTACATACTTTCTTTGACATACTTTGATATTTTCTTTTCCTAACCGCGGACGCCATGTTGTAGTGGATCATTTTGGCATGTAATTGTGTTTAGTCGAGCTGCACTTCCAATCATTGCCTCCTTCATCGCTTGAGTTTAAAAAATATTGATAGGTTGGCGGCGGCAGGAAGTTATATCATTACTCCAACTTTACACAGTTGTAGCGAAACAAACGTAATTTTTATATTGAAAGTACAGGTACCCTCTCACACTACTGTACACGCCATGACATTAATTCGTGCTCACCCCTGAGACATCAAGCAGCTTGATAAAGACAGGACCTACAGCAGGGTGAATGAAATTTTGTTATAGGCTGGAAAACGTTTTTGATGCGTCGTGCAATATCGACCTATGACTCACTAGGCGAGAGTAATTTTATTGTCTGCTTTTTAGTTTCGCTTCGGAAAAATCCAGAAAGAGAAGCATGAGCTCCGACACCGCCAACAAATGGATGTTTTTACGGGCGATATCTGTACTAGAGTAGTATTTGTCTAGGATATGGTTGATTGATGAATGCGTGCAGTGATTTGAGTTTCTTTTCAGTTCTTCGAAACAGGCTTGCGCTAACAACACAAATAATCTGCGTCTTGGCGAATATTGCGGACCCTAATATGCCTGATGTATTGAGCGCGTTGTAAGAGCGCAGGCTAGCATTACCGTGTCAGAATAACGTTTAATTACTTTTATTTGTATTAGGAGGAATGAATACAAAATTATAACCACATATTTTAAACAAGCATTTTCTCGCGTTTCATATAGGCTACTTCCCACGCATTCCTATAAGCTTCTGGCAACAAATTGGGACAACTGACTGAAAACATATCTGGATAGTTGCCGCTATTGTTTATGTTTACGTTTATATGAGAAAAATTTTGAACCAAATGGCTGCCGCGATGAATCACTTCCATAGTCTGCAACCTCTTCGAACACAGTAGCTCTTTTTGAAAGCCTAGTATATTCGTTGGTATTTCGCTTTCCTTGCGGTGTTGTCCTTTGATTTTAGGTGTTTACTCGTGCCTAATATATAGGTGCATTTGCTGTACCCACGACACAGCTAGTTAAATCTGACTTTTCATTGGACTTATTGGTTTATTACGCCACCCAGTATGCAATCATCGCTGCCGGGTTAGGGCGGTAATGGTGGAAGGGGTATTCAGAATTGTCCGCATTGTGGAAGCAATTTCCGCAGCAGCAACACTGCTTGAGTTTGCGATTTATAATGTACAGTAGAATATAGTAGAATTCCTTCTTTTACTTTTTACATGCCGTGTTATAGGCTCTGCTCGCTCTTCCGATGTCTGTTCTATGCGCTTTGAAAGTAAAAAAATAAAATTGGTTTTGGGGAAAGGAAATGGCGCAGTATCTGTCTCACGTATCGGTGGACACCTGAACCGCGCCGTAAGGGAAGGGATAGAGTAGGGAGTGAAAGAAGAAAAAAAGAAAGAGGCGCCATAGTAGAGGGCTCCAGAATAATTTCGACTACCTGGGGATCTTTACCGTACATTGACATCGCACGGCACACGGCCGCCTTTCCGTTTTTCCTCCATAAAAACGCAGCCGCCGCGGTCGGGTTCGAACCCGGGAGCGTTTCGCCTGCATCGAAACTCGGCCGCCGTAGTGAAAGTAAACTGAATGATATTTACATTCGTCAACGTGCTGGATGCTCGAACACTCGCGCAGGGCCGACGGAGAGAAAGCGGAAAAGGACGCCAGATTTCGTGGAACTTTCTGGACCACCCAGTCAACCGGGACGGAGCCACAGAAACAATGAGCGTCGTCACTAACAAGGGACCAGTTTACACGGCGTTGGGCGGAGGCGTGTGCTGCGCCGTGCTGTTTGTGGTGACGGTGCTTATCTCCGTGTACATCTTGCTCAGAATCTTTGCTGAAGAAGACCGACGCCGCACAACCGAAAGGCGAACGCCAACTCTTGACATCACCACTGAGGAGGAGGACGCTATTCTCACGGTCTCTGTCCCTGAGCGCCCTCTGTCCTCGTCATTTGCGACAGCCGCGTCCCCTACTACGGCGTCAAAGACAACAGGTCGGCTCCTGGGAGAAGTGGCCAACGACACCTTCTCCGCGACTAACATGTACGGCGCGGAAAGTGGTGCTAACGTGACTCGCGCAATCCGCGGACTTTGAATTGCCAGGATCTACTGATTTCCGAAGAGCATTTCGCCAGCGTTTGGACTCGGAAGCATTGGTAGTGCGGCAGCGTTCAATATCTTCGCATTTACGCAGTTGCCTTACAATTAGACCGTACTGCCAGTGCCTGAGAAAAAAAATATTTTGGTGTGTGATGTCGCTGCAAGAAAAGTAGTCGGCAAAGAAAAACAACAATGAATCCGAGCTGAGCCGACAAGTTTAAACAAAAGTGAGATTACGCCGTGAATAATAAGGTTCTACTGTTTTTGTATCGATAGCTACATTACGGTAGCATTTCGGCCTTCAGCGTCGCGGCGCCGTGGTGGTGGCGGCGCCGCCACCCTGTGATGCGCCGCCACCCCGTGGCTCTTCCGCCACGCTGTCACGTGGTGCGAAGCAGCTGCCAGTGGCGCGGCGCCGCGGCTGATCACGCGGTTCGTCACGTGGTTGGTCACGTGACTCAGTCACGTGGTGCGGAGCAGCTGCTGCATCCGGCGGCGCGGCGCACCGGCGAAACCGAGCTGCCACAGCTGTGCGCATGCGCCGTGTCAAGTGGGACGAATATGAAGAAGGAACGCCCAGCGAAACGGAACGGCGAGACTGACTTTGCAATTTAACTGAGCAAGTTCCACTCGGCCAGCTGTAGCTATCAGCGTCACTCCAGTTTTAACGAGAGCTAAATCACCGCCAATTTTTGAGTTAACAACGTCCAGTTATCATTGGAGGTAGCAGTTATTATGGGACGAACACTTTCAAGCTGTGCTCTTTTAGACTTGCAGGTTCTTGACCCCCGTCATCGTGTCCAAAGCCAAGATCATTCTTTCAATGCGCTTGGTCGTGCTAAATGAAAAAAAATTAGGCGACACTTAAGATCCGCCTTAAGGATATGATGCGATAGCGTTAATGAATTGTTGCCCATATGCGGGGAATAGGCCATTCTCAACTTTATATCGATTTTCTGGGTAACGGAGCATTTAACGCTATTGCGTGAAAATGACGGTCGATCTGCGTTGCATGGAATCGGTCACACACTACATTCATGGACACCTGGGAGTCCTCATACCACTTCTGGCGCAGTGGTGCAGCGGTTAAGCCATGCGCCACTGCTCTGCAATGGCAACTCCTGCCATCCGTAGGGCTTGTTAGACCCAGGTTCCTCTCGCCGAATAATCTCTCGCGAAAAATCATTAATTGAACTGCCACCTGCCACGGTGGGCAGTTTGCTCACAATCCAATTGGCAAGTTGCCAAAGGCATATGTGCCGGCTCATCAAGGCTGGATCGAAAACGGTACAAAGTGAGAGACAAGGGCTTTTCGGTTGAGTGAGCGTACTGAAAATCCAGTATCAGTTGTAGCAGATGTTTAGACTGGTCGGAGCGACAGGCACTTTCCAGCTTATGTCGGGAGCGATTTTCAGTTGAATTCTCCACCGTTGATCTGTAAGTTTGAGATGTGAACTTGGCAGCTCACTGCAAGACACTACACAATTTTGCAGTAGCTCAATCTTTAGAGATCTGGCCGCCTGCAATACGAGAAACGTCCCATGTGTTATCTGTATCATCACGACTCAGAAGGGTATATGCTTGGGCTTGTTGGTTCATAACTTCAAGGTGAAAAACGTAGCGCAAAGAAACGAGGACACAGAAAGACGGACAACACACAAGCGCCGTGTGTTGTCCGTCTTTCTGTGTCCTCGTTTCTTTGCGCTACGTTTTTCACCTTGAAATCATGACTCGTTCATTGCCCCAAAGATTTGTCACCTAACCTTCTGATATATATATATAGTAACCTTGTGTCAATAATTGTAGCCGTGCAATATGAAAAGAATGCCCGTGACCATGGAAAAATAAAACAAGCGTAAAATAACAATGTTCACACATTTGATTGGGAACGAAATAATTTTTTTTTTTGGGTGGAGACTTTTTTACTCTATTTACATCATGAATGACAGAACTGAAGTACACACAAGATTTCTTATTAAATTATCGGTCTTTTTCTAGCGGGCACACAAAATACGATTTTGCTCGGGTCAGAACCTCCTCATTAGTGCTAGGTAGAAAACGGCGATGAGTGGGCAGTACCGAAGGACGGAGCACTCGCGCAAGAAAATGCTGCGTAGAAGGCGACCACGAGGAGCGCTTGCACTAGGCACATACACGCCTCAGGCCAATCCCCCGCGTTGGGTATGTGCCATTAAGCCCGAGGACATCATCACCATCGTCATCGTCACGTGCACGCAAGAGACGATTCTGACTGGCTCTGAACATCCGGATTAGGACTTGCGCTCTAAGAACAAGTGACATAAGGTCTAGCGTCCATGAGGTCACCAGTTTTACAGACCTTCGTATGGCTGGCTGAAGCAATAGAACCGCGGTTGGTCGCCCTCCTGCCGACAATGCGAGGTGAAAAACCACCGCAACATTGGAGGGTCGCACACTGAAGGGTGGTCGTGTGGGTGTATAACTTGTGTCGAGTGTTATTTTTCAAGAAAGCAAATGGGGTATAACAAATCAGACATTCTTCGTGCTAAATGTACACTCCGAAAGCTGTTGTCGCCTTTTTAGTGATTAGCACTGGTTTGAACGTCGCAATGCTTCCGTCGGTGCTGCCTAAAGTCTTCAGGGCAGCTGGGGTCATAGACTTGAATCCCGTTTTTGCCGCAAGCCCAGTAGTAGACGTTCTGGAATGTCTGACCGGGACCGTCAATCAAGCTCTGTTCTCGCAGCTGCAATTCGCAGTACACTGGTTTATTATTTACAGGTGAAACACTGCACGACATTGCACAATCAGAAAATCTGTTTAAACGAATTATCCACATGGCTGCAAAAAAAGAAAAACTTCAGTTGAATCCAGTAAAAACTCAGTAAAAACTCAGAACAAGTAAGTGTGCAAAAGTTTCTTGGGGCACGGTTTAGTGAAGACGTCTTGGATCCTCAAGTCAGTCACCTGCTTTCCGAACTCGCGAAGTCTGTTTGATGTATTAGAATAATAGCCTCTCTTCTACTTTTATGGCTAAACCAATCGCTATATTACTCCCCGTTCTTTTCTAAACTTTTGTATGGCATTATTGTCTGGGGAACGACGACAAAAGGAAACTATGATAGGCTACAATTGCTGCAAAAACGTGTCCTCTGGATTTTTGTGAACCACACCAGCCGTAATATATTGTGGTCAACGCAACCACGTTTTCCTACATTTGCTATTTTACCACCCTATAAATTATATATAAGGATACTGGTGCAGCCAGTGAAGCCCTGAAATAAGGACCCAACAATAAGCTCACGCAACTTCCATTTTGTTTAATAGTGGTCCTGCTTCTCCTTAATAACAATAGAGGCTTAGCTGTAAACACGTCCCACATCCTCAGCCAAATAGAAGAAACCTAGGGAAGCATGTAGCTTCCTTAACAGATTTGGGGTCATCCACATTTAATGATGTTTCATTGCTATCCAGGCATGTTGATATTTGCAGTGAGTTTTTTGCGAGTTGCGAACTTAGCAATGGGAATTAGAATTCTAAATAAAAAAACACACCTTCAGTCACAGAAGCTTTAAAACATGACAGGTAAATGCCCAAACGAGAACGAGACCAACCCAGACAAGACAAGTACGACGCACCCGAAATAATTCGCGGTACTACGGAGTGGCAGATATATGAGGGGATAGTTGTGTAATAAGAAAGTAAATAGAGGGATACCTTTTTAAGACAAAGAATAAAAACAGATAAATAAAAAATTAGTGTCAGTTGTCAGACGGGATTTCTGATGAACGGCCGTGAACAATAATATTGAAAGATGAGTTCAAGAATTCCAGCATTCTGGAAGACCGCGCTTAGAAAGATAACATACCAGAAAATATAAGCATGAGCGGCAGTACAAATGGTATTAAATATTAAGTTATTGCGCAGGTGATGTGGAGTGGCATCAGGGTGCTTCATTGAAAACGATTTTTGAGAAACCGAAATAGCGTAGTAACTGCCTCACATATCTCGATTGACACTCGAACCTAAGGAAGAAAGGAGGGTGTGAAAGAAGAAAGAAAGAATGAGGTGCCGTAGTGGAGGGCTCTGGAATAATTTGGATCACCTGGGGATCTTTAACGTGCGCTAACATCGCACAGCACACGGGCTCCTCTATCGTTTTGCCTCCATCGAAAGGCGGCCGCCGCGGCCAGGGTCGAACCCGGGTACTCCGGATCTGTAGCGGAGCGCACTAACCAATGAACCACCGCGGCGGGTACGGTGATGTTGAGTTTCTAGAGTTCGCCTATTCGCTTCGTTAGAGGTTAATACCTACCCCCCCCCCCCCCCCCCCCCGCTTCTCGATTGCATGACAGCTACTTCTTTTACTGTTGCTGTGCCGACGTAACCATCCTGTGCACTTCGGCAGCTACGCTGATTTGAGGTGTTACTAGCGCCTGCTGGCGCACGGTATCGTAGCCGGCGTCACACACGGCAGTCGCTGCAAATGCACTCCCAGGTGAAATGATTTGTGGTCCCAGGGGATTCAATAGACTGTTTCCACTTCAAAATGCATCATTGTGAACTGAAAACACAGGCTAGTTTTTAAAGAGTATACTGCCAATTAAAAAAAAAACGTGGCAGAAGTAAATTGTAGTGCAGATGCAAGCGGAGTTAAAAAATCTTTTGCGCGTGTTTAAGCATATTCGTGGCATTGCATATAAGTGCGAGTCAATCATTTTTATTGCATTTTTTTCTACATCCAGCCACCCAGGAAAAAATTTATTACTTGCTTAATCAAAAACAAGGCTCTAGCACTAATGAGCGTTTCGTGGAAATATTTTTAGGTTATTTTTATTGGACAAATATTAAAATTTTTGATTTCAAAATATTCTTTGCTTCGTGCAGCACGGTTTCTGACAGAATAAGTTTTGAAGCGCAGCGAATTCGCTCTATAAAAGACTTCTGTTGAGCATAGATCCTTCATTGCGTACTTAATTCTTAACTCCCCCAAAGTGTCATTAGCTTAAATAAAGCCATTGTTCGCTCTATTTACATATAAGATTCCAATTATCGCTGAGAATAACTGAAAATTTTAATCAGAAAGTCTTTTCACCGGAAATAGGGACTTAAGACGTTGAGGTGGTAATTAATTTTACATGCTGCCAGGCTTTTTTCTTCTGGGTCTTTTCGAATTTTAGTCAATAAAATGACTTGCCTGACACCCCAGCGGTGGGTCTGTAAAATTTGTGCTAAATTAGAATACACTAATTCTACCTCACTCCTTAACCACCAGCAATAAATGTAATCAGATATCGCCCCATACACGCTCATCTTCATGGATCATTCTCATGCTATCGGTTTGTGTATGCTAGAAGTTACCATAACATTTATTTCCGAGCTTTTTACAGCCAGTCATAATTATTGAAATTAAATATAAAACTTATTTACCGAAGCTTACCGTGTGCTCGGTTTTGGTGGTTTAAAATTTGAAAGACATCTTGGTAATTTATTATTACGCAGAATAAATCAGAAGCCTCTTTGAAACAGTAACCTCAACGTGGATTAGACAAGTGTGGTGTCGGATGTCAGGAAATAATTGCTTACAAAACATCGCAAATGTTCTCTTACGCGCACTAAATTTATTACTCGTTTGTACTCCGTGTTATGTTCATGATCAAACTCTCTCTGTAATTCGACAAAATTCATACCATAGAAAACTGCCCAATAATGATTTGTGAAACAGTGTTCTATTTAAAAGGATATTGCAGCCGTTTATGACTACTAAGGTGCAAGGAAGATGGTGTGTTGCGTTGCAACTCCTCGCTGTTACGCTTCCTAGGCCTCCAGCGTTCGTTCATTGCCAACACTACGAAAGATGCCGGTTTAAAATCAAGCATTGCTGTTATTTCCTTATCGGCGCTATATATTATTAGGTGAAATTCATTGTGCTGTCCGGCAAGTTAAATATGAACTACTTGACCATTACTCGATAATAAATATGACATACTTTCCATAAGCAAAAAGCAAAGTTATCATGGTAAGGTATTGAGAGTTGAAGAAGCCTTCTGATAGTATGCAAGGTGACATACTGCTTCAAAATTGCCAAGGAGCACTACTGAGGGGCATTTCGCTCCGGATAACTATCTACCTAGAGAGCTACTAGGAGGGATATAAAGTAAAGAACACAACTTTTCGTTAGCTTCAGGCAAAAACATAGAAATCCAAACAAATCGGAATCATGTAAACTGTTTTTCATAAAGATTACATGGAAACAATAGGAACGTTTATTCAATGCTGTGTATTGATCATGACGGAAGAAAAACACACTTGGAAAACAAAGTAAGCGATGCAATCGTCGTCTTTACATGTTTATTTGGAGATGCAGGGCGGCGTATCCAAATCAACGAAAATTGTCCACAACACTTCTGCGCATAATGACTGCCAGTGTTGTTGAAAAAGGTAATGCGCTGCTGTAAATATGTAGGAAGACAGAGTATTTTATCACAACTCCTCTATTGATAATCAAACGTATGTTGCAAGTAGACCATTCTTATAGAAATAAACTAATGAGACTAACTCAATTCATGACAGAAGCGCGATACGGTTAAGTAGCAATACGCTTACCGAGCTCTCATTGTGTGGGAAATCAACACCAGTCAGAAAGACAGAATTAAGTGCCAGTCAGAAAGTAACACTGATTCCGCTGTGGCGCAGTAATGGTGAGCACTTATAAATGAAATTTGATAGTCAGGAGTAATGATATTTATATGACTCATACCTAATTTTTATTTCTTGCTATTTAACGTTAAGAGATCGGAAGCGGGCAGAGTGGGTAAGGGAACAAACGCAGGTTAATGACATCCTAGTCGAAATCAAGAGGAAGAAATGGGCTTGGGCAAGGCATGTAATGCGTAGGAACCGCTGGTCCTTAAGGGTAACGGAGTGGATTCCAAGATAAAGTAAGCGTAGCAGGGGGCGCCAGAAGGTTAGATGGGCGGATGACATTAAGAAGTTTGCAGACAAGGGGTGGATGCAGCTGGCAAAGGACATGGTTAATTGAAGAGACATGGGAGAGGCCTTTGCCCTGCAGTGGGCGTAGTAAGGCTGATGATGATGATGATGATTTCACGTAAGCCACCACCAATGACTAACGTGACAGTGTACTATGCCGACGTACAGTAATCGAATTCCACTATAACTCTAATTTCACAATATCAGTTCACTGTAAGAAGCTCCCAGTCTATAGGAACTGTTGCTGTCTCCAACACCATGAATCGAAGTAATATGTTTCGATGGCTTCACAGTTTAGTGTGTGTGGGGGGGGGGGGGGGGGGGTTATAGTCCCAAATCAACTCAGGCTGTGACGAACGCCATAGTGATGGGCTCCGGAAATTTCGGCCACCTGGGTAGACTACGTTGCAATGCATAGATACTGCAATCACCATGCCGTTAACATCTGAAGCCATCAGGCCGCCGCGGTGGCTCAGTGGCTATGGCGCTTGGCTGCTGACCCGAGAGACGGGGGTTCGATCTCGGCCGCGGGGGCTGAATTTCTATGTAGGCGTAATTCTCGAGGCCCGTGTATTGTGCGATGTCAGTGCCCGTCAAAGATCCCCAGGTGCTCGAAATTTTCGGCGCTCTTCACTCCGGCGTGGCTCATAGTTTGAGTCGATTCGGGACGTTAAACATTGATAAACCCAAACCAATAGCTCTAGACTAGTTTTGTTGGAAAATTTTTTTCGTTATAATTTTTCTTCATTTCCCGTACGTGACCTCTACAGATGAAGATCTCATACGCACCCTTGCATCTGATTTCGAACCTTCGACTAAATGAGCCGTTCCGCGGCCACTATTGACTAGGACGTGATGAATTGTCTGCGTAGCGGGGTGGCCAATAACAGTACCGCAATACGACACGCCCACTCACGTGAGTGATAACATTTTCCTGATCCGATAGAAAAGTTTTCATTTGCTGTCGCCTTCTTTGCAGAAACCGACCGTCGGGTATTTCGACCGCCGGAAGCCTTGGGAGGAGTAATTCAGAAACGGACAAGCACAAGTGCCATCGTTTTCAAAATTTGTGGCCTTTTGAGGAAAGGAAAAGGCGCAGTAACTATGTCGCATCTTGGTAGACACCTCCTCCAAGAAAGGAAGAAAGGTGCCGTAGTGGAGGGATCCGGAATAATTTCGACCACGTGGGGATCTTTAACGTGCACTGACATCGCACAGCATGTCAGTGCACGTTAAAGATCCCCAGGTGGTCCAAATTATTTCGGAGCCCTCCACTACGGCACCTCTTTCTTCTTTTATTCTTTCACTCCCTCCTTTGTCCCTTCCCATACGGCGCGGTTCAGGTGTCCGACGATATATGAGACAGATGCTGCGCCATTTCCTTTCCCAAAAAAAAAACCAATTACTCAACCACGCGGTGCGGAAAGGGATAAAGGAGTGAGTAAAAGAAGAGAGAAAGAGATGCCATAGCAGAGAGCTCCGGAATAATTTCGATAATCTGCGGATCTTTACCCTGCAATGACATCGCACTGCAAACGGGCGGCTTTTGTATTTTTTTGCCATGCAAGCAACGCGCAAGCAGAGCTGTCTGGGCAAGAGGACACCAACCTGGCTGTAGCGTCTAGAAAGTGATTAGTGGCTTTTTAGGGAAAAAAATGAGGAAGTCCAGTCACAATGAAGTTGTGGAGAGGAGGAGAGTGGGGATGAGAATGTGGAAAGGAGGAATGCAGATGTGGGGATTGGTGCTGGCCATATGCATGGGTTTCGCTAAGATCACCGCTGGCTTAGAACCGGCTGTATCCTAATGAATTTCTTGTGATAGACACATGTGGATGTCGTGCCGAACTGAATTTCTTGTATTCAAGACACGAAGAAAGACTGTGCGTTTTAGACTACAATAAGAAAGTGGATTTCTGCAGCCCCATCAATTGTAAAGCATTCAAGTTGCAATTAATACGTTCGCAAAGCTGCGATGGTTGCCTTGAGCTTTAAACATGCACCAAACGGTAAAAGTGATGCATACTGCACCTCTGGAAGAGTATTTTTTGGCAAAATGTTTTTGAATAAGTGGACAACACACGCTCTTTTGATTTCCCAAACTTAATACTTAATTTTCTTGGTGTGAGCGCCTTCAGTTGTCGGATAGAAATCGGTCCCGTAATTGGATCCCATGGCTAACACGTGCCGTTCTAAAGAAATCAGATTGATCACCTGTCACAATTTTTTTTCCGTGAATTTTCGCTTTCGGGTAATTATGGCTAATCCTTAATTGCGGAGCCACAGAACGTCCTCAAGAGTGCCTTCCACACTACGCAGATGATGTACATATGCAACTCCAGCGACAGCTCCTGACATTACGTACGCATGTAATATCATCATGGCAACACATTTTTGCAGCGGTGCACATTGCAATGTGCGCTGATATGTATAATATACATGAGTCGAGGTGTCAGTAATAAAGCGCTAAATGCTTCTTACCGATTCAAATTACGTAATAACGGTCGCAACTGAGAAATTGTTAGCGAAGGAATAAAATTTCACGAACTGGGCCGTAATTTATCTTCGTAATCAGCCCTAATTAGCGGTGAAGTGATAGAACCTCCTTTGGAATGTTTCATGCTAATATATTACTGCTAAGAGAGCCCTCGAAAACATTTAAAAGCCGAAGTGCTAACCTTGCTCATAAATATACTTCCTGCCTTGTAGATAGCGCTAGCTCTGAATATCCCAAAAGAGCCGAAATGAGGCTGTCTTCAGCATCATCTCTGCTACTGCTCATGTTTGCATGGTAACACCTTTTGATGATGCTTCTGAACGAACTTTCGCTGCCTCTCATTAGCGACTGTGGATGTTATAGGAATTCTTAATTTGGCAGTATAGGAATTTTGCGGTTCAGATATCCCAGTAATTGCGACAATTTAAAGGCAGCCTAAGGAAAACTTCATCCGCTTATGCTTCTATTTAGAAAAAAACAATTCTGCGCATTAAACTGCCTATATTAAGGTTTAATGAAGTGCTGAACATGCATATACAATTACAATGTGTTAGTTGAAAAACAATAGTTTACCCCGTTCCCCGTTCGATTGAAACTCATGATTTAATGACAGGAAAATGATTAGATCAAATTTAGCAAAGTACTCGAAGCATAGCGGACCCTCGATGGTTGATACACACAGAATAGTTTTCTCGTCAATGCTGTAGCCTAGCCAAAAAGCCCGTACCGACAATACATCTACTTAATATTTTTACCTTTTTCAGCTTTTTAAACTGTAGTTATCAGTGAATGCAGCCGTACGTTAATTTAAAAACTGTAATATTTTGATACAGTTGAAATTAAATCTTTCCTTAGCACCGCCCAGATTGTGCAATGTAATACGTGCTTTATTATGGGACAAATATGGGCAACGCCAGTCATCATACTCGGGCAAAAAAGCACTTGAGAATACCGTTCTCATGTAACAATTTCTCAAGCATCGTATATACCAAAAGTGCTCTGGGGCCGTAGCATGTCATGTCGACTAAATGACTTTATTGTATTTCTGCGAGAAACGTCGAATGTTTGAGCTTTCAAGATCTTTAGATTGAAATCAGCGAATCGTGAGAACCCGCCACGGTGGCTCAGTGGTTGGCGCTCGG
>JARKHS020025002.1:0-14099 GCA_030143305.2 Amblyomma americanum | reverse complement strand
ACATGGGAGAGGCATTTGCCCTGCAGTGGGTGTAGTAAGGATGATGATGATGATGATGATGATGATGATGACGACGACGACGACGATGAACTTCATCTATATAGTCATGCCTCGGTAATACAGAACTCATGAATATGGACAGGAACTAGGGTCATCTTTTATGGGGACCACACTTTTTCAATGCATGTGCGCGTCGCTACGACAGAAAGTCGCTGATCAAACAGTAGGCAGGGTGAAAATGCATACAGCCCATTGTGTTGTGTATTGAGGCAGAAGCCTTTAATGGCTCATACTCGCTGCCATGGCCTTGTCTGATCAAAGGTCAAGTCCGGTTTGAAGTCTTGTCACACCAATGACATCATCAGCGAAAAAAATCCTTGTGCACGGCGCGATTGGAACCACCATCCTTTTGATTCACAGCCGAACGTGCTAAAGACTACGCTACTTCCTGCCAACGCATATGTAGTTATCCTTCTTTCTCTGCCCACACTTATATCTGTCTAGCGTAAGGTCGCTGGAGAGTGTTTGCGGAAAGGCGTCGAATCATACGGATGCCTCCCAAACACCCCCCAGTCCCTCCAGCATTTAAGATTCACAAACAATTATGTATTTAATCAACATCTTAACCACACATCAGTGACACAAGCAGCAACACCGCACTAAAGGTTTTCGCCTCACCGCACTTAAGTTCAACAAAGTGCCAACTGAATTTTCTTTTCTTGTGTTAATCTGCACAGGGATGTGAACAAAACCTCAACTCTGCTAACAGGACAGTAATATGCAGCGCAAAGAGTGTTGCAAATGTTTGGATTTGAGTGGACAAGCCGAACACAGACTACATCGTATACTGTTGTTGCACTTGGTACTTCATACGGTTCATACCTTATACCCATGAGCTGCTAGGCACACTGATTGCTCCTGCTCACACGCTTTCTGGTTGTCAAAGCACTTTTATTTCTGGTATCAAAATCATGACCACAGCACAGCCACTCACTACCTGGTACACACTACTCATTTCACAAAACAAATAAATCTGCTCAAAAAGAAAAGAACAGAGCCGCTTGCTTACTTTGCAAGTTTTATAACCGCAGAAATGACTTCCAGCAGCCAACGACTCTAAGTTTAAACACAGCGCACTGTGAGACGAAGAATGCAATGCTCTGGCTGCAGGTGTGCATTTTAGGCTGGAGCAAAACTTGGCTCCAGTGAAAAGTGGAGAATCTGTGAATGCTAACGGCCACAACCATTTCAGCCAATCCAAGCAAAAAAGAAATGGGTTCAAATTATATCCGGTGTCAGCCTCGATAGATCGACAGTTGCATCAATACTGCAGGGCTTGCAGGAATGACTGAGCATTGGCGTTGCAGAGCCAACCACCATGCAACAGCGTATAGCACATTTCAAGGAATTAAAAAAGCATTGTAACTGTTGTTTGAGAACATGTGCAGGAATAGTGCTGTCATGACCATTAAACAAATGTGATCAGATGAGTGTTGCAGGCAACTTATCTGATAACTGAGAAATTTGCGTATGAGGAAATAAATTTCGGCAAGGGGAAAATGCGAGGAGGGCTAAAAAAATCTCGGAAGCGTACTGCATTTCCGACACATAAGTTACTACAGGCCAACCAGTGCTGTCACTCAGCAGGCAAATAGTCATGTTCATAGGCAGTCACAGGCAAACGAAGGCTGCAGATAAACATGCAAATGTGCATGGATTACATCTCCTGCTGAAGACTTCGAGAATTCCTCATCAAACAAACTAATGCAGCTGATAACATTAAGCACTGCTGCTGAACAACTGCTCGGCACTGACAAAATCTAGTTGGCAAAAAGGTCTCCAACAAAAGCGTACAGAAAGCTTAACCCAGTTTTGTACCTTTGATCTCCCTGTGTAAAGGGACTGCCAGCAAGACCATCAACAACAAACGTGGTAACAGTCATTGATTATATTGGAGTTCTTTCATAGCTAAGGGATAGATGTCACTGCTCATGAAGTGCTTCGAGATCACGCTTTTCTGATGAGTCGAAACCAAATTCCGACTTCACTTTAAAGATCAACTGCATATTGTCAAACCTTTGTCTAATATTGATTTCACACCACTATTAGAAAAAAAGGGGTACCTGAAGGGCTTCCTTAAGATTTTTTTTTTCACCACCACTCATTGTTCTCAACTTGCTGTGTGGTGGTCAGTTCTGACCAAGAACTACAGTGTCCATTCAAATTCCCACGAGTGGCTGATTCCTTTGAGAAGCAAATGCTGCTGCACAGGCGTGGCGTAATTGTGGCTATGATTCTTGAAAGTATTTCGTTCATCTGGTGATACTATGTTGTCACAATCTACACCGAAAACAATTACTCTTGCTCAGCTCGCCATCATGCACAGGAAGCTATGTGCAGTCGCCATTTCATCACACAGATATTTATGGCAGACACGGTTCTGCGTAGATGACACACGCACACGCACACAAAATGACGATGCCCCCGAACTGACATTTGCACTGCGCACTGATTTTTTCACACAGGCTACATAATGCCGCTGGCACACTGTCGCAACCCGCGCACCCATGATCATAAAACGTACTACTGTATGGTGCATCAAGACGCACAAGGCTGGCGACGCTGCTGTTGTCGCAGCAGCAAACAGTGCGACGGCCGTGCGGCCAAGATCGTGTCAAGTCGCACACACAGCAGTTTTCTATGTAGCAGAAACAACGTCGTGTGCTCTCCTCGGTCGCCATCACTGCAGCCATCGCAATGGACGCGACCAGCTGCACAGCTCCAAGTTCATTTCAGCATTCGGAAAACGGCGTGCGTCGCGAGTTTTTCGCAGGTGAACATATTGCTGACCTGACGGGAAAGCACTCGCACCGACCGTAATGATTTTCACTACACGGACACGTGTCGCTGTGGTGTGGTACTTGCGCACGCACAGAAAAATAACTCGCCGCAGGATTTACAAACACCTGCAACAACCACAAACAGCTCCAAATAAAGACTTCGTGACACCGCCACTGCACAGGTCTAGCGTCGGTTTGAAGAGGTGCTCTGTCAACTCCATCAGCGTAGATGATTACAGAATTCAACTAGGGGAACTGTCGCTCGCCACTGCTGCACGCGGCGAGGTTCACAGTCGCTCTGAACACTCGCAATATCAACATGTGGCCAATATAATATGATTCGCAACATAGCTGCCACTATCCAGGCCTCGCTCCCCCATTTAAATCGACGGACGGCCATCTTGCGCTGCCCCGGCAGAAGCGAGGCGGAGGGACTCGAGACGTCACTGACGTCACGGAAAAAGCAGCCAGTAGCTGCAACCTGGTCGCCGGCCAGACCCGCTCGTCCACTCGAAAGTTGAAGTTGACCAACTTTCCATCCGTTTGCTGGACGAGGCGAATCCGCTCGCCTGCTCGCTGGCGGAAGCCGCTAAAAAACGATCGTACGACGGCCCTTAGCGAGCTTCTCCACCAGCTTCTTCTCCCGAGTGGTTTCCCGTGGGGAGGTCTTACCTGGCCAGCTCACCTTTCTGCCCTTGTCTCTGTTCTTGCTTGAGCCTCTTCCTTTGCTTGAGGTGCTGACTCTGTCAGGACCTGAGCTGGCGCCTCCGGTCCCCGGTAATGGTGGGAAGAAGCTCGATCTTCTTCTCCCCCAGTAGCCTTGGCGGTTGCCGGTATGGTCCCTGGTCCTTGATCTTGGTTGGTGTCTGGAGTCATATTGCCGCTGGTCGTTCTTGGCTTCATAAGGTTCTTTCTTGGCCAGCCGATACTTGCAGTTCAGGCTGCCGGTGTTGTATGCCCCACCCCGCATACGATACAATCGGGCTTGCATGTCGGCAGTTCTCCCTCCGGTGTATCTGGGTGGTCTGCGCCGCATCTGCAGCAACGCTTTACCTGTGGCTTATAGCACACATCCGTCCTGTGTCCCGTCTTCCTGCAGTTGTAGCAGGTCTCTACCCGCTCTTTGTATGGCTATACGATGAACACTGATCCCCAGTGGAAGACTTGTATGGGGAGCTTTTTCTTTCCAAAGGTGATCAAATAGATCTCGACTTGCCGATTCTTCTGCCGTTGAGTACTACGATGTCCGGGTAGCGTTTGATGAATCCTTGACGGACTTAATCCGGTGTTCCGATATCATAGGGGTTGTATACCACACCCTTAATGGCGACGTCGGGAGCCGCAACGTAGGGTGTCATGGCGAGGACCTTCGCCTCGATAACTATCGTCTTGATCTCCGCGTAGGTGCTCGCGCGTTGATGATTCAGTGTGCTGATCGTGTACGTGTTGTTCATGGAGTTGATTCTTGAAGTGTTTTCGTCCAGGACTTCTCCATATGATAGTTGCGCGGCCGCGCACGTGGCCTGCAGTACGTGACGTGGCACGTAATCGTTCAAATTCCAGCCTCTGGGCATGAAGATTATTTTATAGTCGCTGTCCGGGAGCTTCGGCATCGGTGCCCTTTTTCGGATGTTCGGATCTTGCCTTTTTTTCCTGAGTGGCAGTCGATTTCTTCTCCTCGGCGCTGTGCTCGCCAGCGTTCCCGCGGAAGTTCCCGGTGGCGTTCGTGCCAGCGTCTCCGCTGGCGTTCGCGGGCTTCCCACCTGTTTTCATCATACGGTCGTGCATGCTGAGAACGGCCTCCCACTCACCGTTCTCAAATTCCTAGGGGGCCAGTTCGTCTCCGTCGACGGCGTTGATCATCGTGGTGGTCACAGGGCCGCCCCAGGGGCCGGCTCCCGTCGGTGCAGGGGTAGCTACGCTATGTCTGGGCGTTAGGCCCAGCTAGCTCTCACGCGTCCGAAAGGTGAAAGGCCCTATTAAATTCTAAATAGTCCACCGTTTCCCAGGAATTCGGTGTCCTCTTGCACGGAGTGACAATTCGAATCTGTTCGCGGTGGTTTCCGGCCCACAGGCCCAAGTTGAATGCCGAAAAACAGCTGCTTGGCGGGAGCGCATGCGATGCACCTGGCTGTTATAAATTGGTAAATTCAGGGCTGTACAACTTCTGATTATCTCAGTAGAGTGACTCAAAAAGCCCTTTACAAAAATCATTGAGTCACTGCTCCCTTCATCATTGTAGAGGACCATGCATGTACTGTGCAGGTCTATAGGAAGATGTTTCAAGGGTTAAGAAAATGATTACTCCAGCAACCAGAACTTTTTTTTCGTTTGCACCACAGCACTTTGCCCATAAAACGTGGCTACAGGCGAAGGGAATATTTGTGCTGTGGGAAGTGCACTGCTTTCTGCATAAAAGAAGATGAAATGATTGAGCATGTTGTTGTTTTTTTACTGTAAGAACGCGTTTTTTTGGTATGCCCTTCAAAGGACTCTTAAGAAGGATATCAACTTAACCCTCACGTATACCATGTCACAATGAGAGGTGGCTGTATCACACTGACACTCACGGCCACTTACAAGCACTCACACCTCTGTCCTTTCGCACCCATGTATACTCACATCCACCACTCACTGATGTCATCTCACACTCACATCCACTCAAACTCACGTCCACTCACTCAAACTCACGACCACTCGCACTCACAACCCCTCATTCGCACTCACATCCATTCACTCGCGCTAATGTCCACTCAAGCTCACATCCAGTAATTCACATTCAAGTTTACTGACTCTCTCCTGGCTTGCTCTCAACGGATGAGAGATTTACTATTGCGGCCGACGACGCTCGTGGATCCCCTATCATAGCCTGGGTCGCACATATGTGGGGATGAGCCGCCCGAGGCTACGTCGGGTTTTTGGCCAATTTTCGCAGTTCTGATATTCGTTGGAATCGGTCCCTTACCACGCATCTTCCATGGCCCGAACCAATTTTGCGCACGTGTGCTCCCGCGCTTAACTGCTGCTGAGATGACGAGTGGCTGCTTAGCGTCAGTAAGATTCTTAGGCACGTTTTTTTTAACGGTGTCTCAATAATGAGTCTGTCTTGCATAAGTAACAATAATGAGTGTGCCTTGGCAATGGTTTTAGCCGGTGTCTAAGCACCAATAATAAGCTTTCCCTGACAACGACGCGTACGAGAGTCTGCATTAACACACCGGACGCACATGGCTGCCATGAATACCTTTCGGGGCGTGGGAAATCGATAGTGGTTTTGAAAAGATCAAGTGAGTTCCTCTTAGAAAGGAAAATGGCTGGAATAGGCCGCAAGCGCAATTTGCCCCGCGGAAAAAAAAATCCAAAGGGGAATGGGCAATACAATAACTTTACAGCTGCCTCTTAAGCTTACTTTAGGGCATAGTCAAGGACAGGGCTGGATTCGTCTGGTCAGAGCTGGTATGCGTGACCGATCTGTAGAAATGCCGGCCGTGCAGCACGTCGTCTGCGCGGCACATAATCTCGGTGTGAAGGAGGCTTTAAAAGCCAGCGCGGTGTTTTCGCTTGAAGCCGGCGCGTATGAAGACCACGTGCACATCTGCTGGGCATATGAGGTGCTAACGCTACACCTAATTATTCTCCCGCAGTCCGCCACGTCGCCGGTCGAGGAAACGGTTTTTGTGGAAGAACGCATATGCACCTAATTTGTCAGCCATTTTTCCTGTCCGTTCCCTTCTTAAAGAGTAGGACGTTACTGGGAAGAAGCTCTATCGAGAAGTTCTTAGAGGAAACCGTAGTATCCGATTCAAAGGATTCTCTATGCTGTCCAAGTATATGTACCAATAGAACTGCTGAAATCGGAGAGCGCGAAGAGAAGTTATTGCGCTTAAAATATTGAAAACACAAGATACAAAGAAATCGCATTTTACCCAAGCAGCACGCCGATAATGGCCCGGAGCTGGTCGAATACCGGGAATAACTGGCTCCAATAAAGGCCTATAATGGCATCTGACTGGGGCGCTACCCGATCCAGTGTTTGAGCCAGTGCACTCCACTGGCTTTCCAACCGGCAGCCATTGATGGCATACAAGGTTACTGAGTGGCTTGAATGGCATTCCTTGGCTATTCAATATTAGCCATCCAAGATTCCTCATTGCGTATCTATCATAGGCAGCCAACACAACTCAGCGGCTATCCAATATTTACCGCCCAAGCTTATCCACTGGTTGTTTATCACAGGAATCCAGCGACACTCGCTGGCTACCCACTATCGCCTACCCAAGCTAATGCATTGGTTGTTCGCCAAAGGCATCCAGCCACTCACTGGCTACCGAATATTTCCCAATCAAGTGCGCCCGCTGGTTGTTCACCGTATGCATCCAGGCACACTCACTAGCAGTCCCATTAGTCGTTCCCCAACATTGCTTACTATGCATTCTGTGCTTCGCACTGCCAAATCCATCTATGACGAATGTTTTATTTTGGCAACCATTGTCTATGCAATGAGTTTGTAAATGACAAATTCTATTGTTACAATCATTGAAAATGATCAAACCAGCAATGAAATTTATTGTTCGAACATTTATTAAAAACATAACAAAGAGCCGCAGGTCTACGCGGGCAGTGGAGGCTGCGCGGAAGCGATTAATGAGTCCTGTAGGGTCTCATCAGGGCTCGACCGCCTCGTCAAAGACTCCGCTGCTGCAGCATGCCACAGGATCGGGGGAGCGGCTGCAATGAGGGCAGGGCCAAGTGCTATCCCAGCCAGCTAGCACCTCCGCCATGCGCTTTTTGCGGCCGCCTATGCCCGGCGACAAGCTGCGGATAGCCACCTCCCGATGTACGCTGGGACAACCTGCACAGCTCTCTTCTCCTTTTCGGTGATGACATCTGCACACACAAACAGCAAAAGAAAACGTTATTTCAGAAAATGCATTTTGGGCAATAGTAGCTAGGATAGCGAGTAAGAATTAGAAATAAAAATATCACAGGCAGCCCATCTGCAGAGCCATGTCAAACTAAAGGCTTTCTTGGTGAACTTGGGTTGGTCGGGAAGGCCCATAACAGCCTTCACACCACTGGCCGCAACCTTTGGCAGCTTGCGGGCCCCTAGCTGGTCGAGCTGCCGGCGCTGAAAACAAGAAGCAAATAAATGTGAATGATAGTTTGAAATCACAAAAAAAATAGAATTTCTTCTGCGACAGAACAAACTGCTCGGCTAGTTGGTCATATATGTTGACTCTTACAGTGACAAAGGAAAAGGAACAATCTTGAACAAGCACGGCGATCCTTGACCATTTTGGCGAAAACATGATATCTGCGTGTCTCAAACCCGTTTCGACGATCGGCCGCTTTCAACCACGACCAAAGGATCGCGTCCCCACAGAGAAACACCGGGATGTAATTTACAAAAGAGCAGCGATGGCGTAGAGGTAGAGTATCCGCCTCGCTTGCAAAAGGACCGGGGTTCGAATCCTGGTGCCGCGCAATTCTCCACCGGGTTTCAAAAAAAAAATCCGCGTGTCGATGGAATTGCATAACTAGGCCTGGAGTGCGGCCTGATCTCGGTGACCAGAACCGACAACGCACTCCCTCACCAGAGCAGGATTTGGCCACCCTGGTGTAGTACTAGGCCACAACCTTCTATGATCAAACCAATTAATCGTCGGTCCTCAGTCCCCAGCGGCTGCGAAGCAACTGACCACGGCGGCGGTCAGACCTGCGACGCAGCGGAGGGTGCTAAGAATTTCTGGCTCTGGACAGGCCGCCATTGGAATCTGAACCTGGCAACGTTTAACGCTAGAACTTTATCTAGTGAAGCTAGCCTAGCAGTGCTGTTCGAGGAACTAGCGTGAATTAAATGGGATGTGATAGGTCTTAGCGAAGTTAGGAGGACAGGTGAGGCGTATAGAGTACTAAAGGACTGACACATACTGTGCTATCGCGGATTAGAGGATAGACAGGAACTAGGTGTGGGATTCCTCATCAATAAGGATATAGCTGGCAATGTAGAGGAGCTCTATAGTATTAACGAGAGGGTAGCAGCTATAGTAATTAGGCTGAATAGGAGGTACGCGCTGAAAGTGGTGCAGGCCTACGCGTCCACATCCAGCCATGATGACCAGACCGTTGAAATTTTCTATGAGGACGTAGAATCGGCAATGAATAAAGCAAAATCAAAGTACACTGTACTGATAGGCGACTTCAATGCGAAGGTGGGCAAGAAGCAGGCTGACGACCCCGCGATATGTGACTATGGAATAGGTTCCAGAAATAGCAGGGGAGAGTTATTAGTCGAATTCGCAGACAGAAATAATCTACGGATCATGAATACCTTCTTCCGCAAACGAGAAAACAGGAAGTGGACCTGGAAGAGCCTCAATGGTGAGACTAAAAATGAAATCGACTTCATACTATGCGCTAAACCTGGCATCATTGAGGATGTGGCCGTCCTCGGACAGGTGCGTTGTAGCGACCACAGAATGGTAAGGTCTCGAATTAGCTTAGGCTTGAAAAAGGAACGGGAGAAGCTAGTGAAGAGGAAGACCATTAACGAGTTAGCCGTAAGAGGGAAAGCACAGGAGTTTAGGATAGCGCTGCAAAACAGATATTCGGCTTTAACTGAGGAAGACGGTCTTGATGTTCATTCAATGAACGATAATCTGACATCAATAATTATGGAGTGCGCAGTAGAAGTAGGCGGTAGGACCGTTCGACAGGATACCGGAAAGCTATCTCAGGTGACGAAAGATCTGATTAAGAAGCGCCAAAGCATGAGGGCGTCTAACCCCACCGACAGAATAGAACTGGCAGAGCTATCGAAGTTAATAAATAAGTGCAAGGTAGCCGACATAAGGAAGCTTAATATGGAGAGATTTGAGCATGCTCTTAAGAATGGAGGTAGCCTAAAAGCGTTGAAGATGAAGCTAGGCATAGGTAAAAACAAGGACAAAGAGACATGGAGGGCAATGTCATTAGCAATATGGATAAGATAGTTAAAGTAGCCGAAGAGTTCTACACAAATCTGCACGGTAGCCAATGTAATCAGAGCGTTAATGAGAGAGACAGCAGCGCACCGCAATGCGTCATCCCGCCAGTAATGAAAAAGGAAGTAAAGAAAGGCTTAGGAGCAATGCAAAGGGGAAAAGCAGCTGTTGAGGATCAGGTAACAGCAGATCTGTTGCAGGACGGAGGGGAGATCCTGCTAGAAAACCTAGCCACCCTGTATACGCAATGCCTTATGACCTCAACCGTACCAGAAGCTTGGAAGAATGCAAACATTATGTTAATCCATAAGGAAGGAGACGCCAAGGACTTGAAAAATTACAGACCGGTCAGCTTACTATCCGTTGCCTACAAGGTATTTACTAAGGTATCGCTAGTAGAGTCAGGGCAACCTTAGACTTTAATCAACCAAATGGTCAGGCAGGCTTTCGTAAAGGATATTCCACAATAGATCATATTCACACTACCAATCAGGTGATAGAGAAATGCGCAGAATATAACCAACCTCTATATATAGCTTTCATTGATTACGAGAAAGCATTCGACTCAGTGGAAACCTCAGCAGTCATACAGGCATTGCGTAATCAGGGGGTAGAAGAGCCTTATGTCAAAAATGTAGAAGATATTATAGCAACTGCACAGCTACTATAGTCCTCCATAAAGTCAGCAATAAAATTTCTATAAGGAAGGGCGTCAGGCAAGGAGACACGATCTCGCCAATGCTATTCACCGCCTGCTTACAGGAGGTATTCCGAGCCATTAATTGGGAACAGTTGGGAATAAGAATAAATGGAGAATACCTACATAATCTGCGATTCGCTGATGACATTGCCTTGCTAAGTCACTCAGGAGGTGAACTGCAAATTGTGAGCAATGAGTTAGACGGGCAGAGCAGAACGATGGGTCTAAAAATTAACATGCAGAAAACCAAGGTAATGTTCAACGGTCTAGCAAGGGAACAACGGTTCACAATTGGCAGCGAGAGCCTGGAAGTTGTGCAGGAATACGTCTACTTAGGGCAGGTAGCGACAGCTGATCCGGATCATGAGAGGGAGATAACTAGAAGGATAAGAATGGGGTGGAGCGCATATGGCAGGTTCTCGCAGATCATGAGTGGCAGTTTACCAATTTCCCTCAAGAGAAAAGTGTACAACACCTTTATCTTACCGGTACTCACCTACGGGGCAGAAACGTGGAGGCTAACGAAAAGAGTTCAGCTTAAGTTAAGGACAACGCAGCGAGCCATGGAAAGAAAAATGATAGGTGTAACGTTAAGAGGCCGGAAGCGGACAGAGTGGGTGAGGGAACATACGCGGGTTAATGGCTTCCTAGTCGAAATCAAGAGAAAGAAATGGGCTTGGGCAGAGCATGTAATGCGAAGGCAAGATAACCGTTGGTCCTTAAGGGTAACGGAGTTGATTCCAAGAGAAAGTAAGCGTAGCAGGGGGCGGCAGAAGGTTAGGTGGGCGGATGAGATTAAGAAGTTTGCAGGCAAAGGGTGGATGCAGCTGGCAAAGGATAGGGTTAATTGGAGAGACATGGGAGAGGCCTTTGCCCTGCAGTGGGTGTAGTAAGGCTGATGATGATGATGTAATTTACAAAATGTCATGCTTCATGTGCCCGGCTTCATTAATTGGCTAGACAAAAAGCCTCGATCAGAGAATCAGGCAGCACAAGAATGACGTCCGGTCAATGAATTCAGAAGGCAACGCCATCGCCGAGCTCTGTGCACGCATCAACTACAGTATCGCCTAAGGACATTAGCGTCTTAATTGGCCGTGAAGCGTAATCCGGTCAGCAGGTGGCCGAGAAAGGGGACTTTGAATAGAGAAGAGGTGAGCGAAGTCACCGATCCGCCGAAGTCCGCCCCTGCTCTCGGAGTCACGATTCACATGGGGAGCCGGACGACGCAGAGAGGGCCCAGAAAGCGGTCGGGCTTTGGAGGCAGATGAGAAGGCTCGAAAAGAAAGAAAGGCGCCAAAACAATACCCCCTTGAGGGGTTGTGTCGGTGTCGGGATACTGGAGGCGAAAGGAAAAAAGACGTAGGGGGAACAGAATACATGCGCGAAAGGAAGGGAGATAAAAGAAAAAAAACGCAGAGGGGGAACAGAGAGAAAAAGAAAGACAGCAGCGCGCTGCACCCCACGCATACAGTTTCCAGGAGAAACAGGGACTGAACACAGCGGTCGAACGAACAGTCCCTTCCTCGGTCGGCGGCGGCCACGGGTGCAAAACCAGAAGCTGCGTCGACACGAGCACTCTCGAAGACGGTGCGTGAACGCAGCCGCCGTCAATTAGAGAGGAATTACATCGCCCATGTGATTACCGTTAATAGACTTCGCCATGTGTTAACAGAATGAAAGCGAAGGCCGCTCCCTGCTGCTACTGGCTCGCATTTCAGTCACCCTTCAAGAAGGGACCGAGTTGGTCTCGAAATGTTCGGCTGAAAATAAATTATTGGTTGTCTCAATAAGTTCCAACTTTTGTTTCCTTTAAAAATTCTACTTCGACTGTACGACCATGGCACAAAATCTCTGCTCAAGACATGCTGTGCTCTGGCGATGACACTCCGAGAGAACTTCGCGGAAGACGTAGAAAAATTTTCTGCAATGTCTTCCGGTGCGCAATGACTCATCGGTTTGCTGTCATTAAAAATATGAATAGGAAAAGGAGCAAAAGTGAAGCGACCACAAGAGCCCATGACAACTGTATTCCATGTAAAGCGAAATACTACACCCGAAGAAGAATTTCTTGAATGATAGGTAACGTCCAACGGTGCGCAATGACCCATCGGTTGCTGCCGTTAAACAAAATCATGAGCAAAGTCAGCAATAGAAAATAGGGATGAAAAATTCACCTACACAGGGTGTTTCACCTGACTTTCTGCAATTTTTTAAAATATGATTTTTGACTTAGAAGAGCGCTTTTTCGGTATAACATTGACAGTAGTGTAATACATTGTATTACAGTTAAAACGAGTTAATTGGCACGCTGCTTAACTAATATTGAGTAGTTAAGTTTTTAACCATTACTGTTGAGCTTCGTGATTACTGAGAGGCGTGTAGCCCACCGTAAGTAATCTCCATATAAGGTTTTAAATTTCGAAAACACGGTTACCGTGGCAGCCAATGACGAGTCAAAATTGTAGGCTTAAGGGTTTTGATGTTTCTCGCTTCATTGAAACAGCCCAACATTAAAAAGTTGATTTTGATCACTGTTGTAATAGGTAAGTGCAGTTATATTACGCCATGGGCCGTGGCCAGCGTTACCAACTGCTGATTTTTAGTTTTCAATTGTGTCTTTATAAGATCAGCGCACAATAAATGCACATACCGTATTTATGCGGGTAAGGGCCGCGCTCGTGTAGGCACGAAATATAGCGTCAGACTGTTTGGGTCATTAAAGTAGTTTCGTTCCACTTTCGGGTAGAGTGCTCAAACAAGAAAGTGAACGCGCAAAAAATTACAGTTCAAAGTGTATGTCGCACTTTACGATGCTGAGTTCGCAAGTTCCGGAGTTTTTGCGGTACTTGCGAACTATAACGATTCCATGCACATATCGATAAAAATTTAATTCGCGCCTGTAATGCAGGATCCTATTCATAACCGACAATCATGTACTGCTGCTTATCTTGACTAAAAATCGCACCAAAAGTGCCACAACGTCAAGAAGCCGCCTTGCTTCAACAGAGACGCAGGCTATGGCATCGGCGCCATCACCGCCTTGTCCGCCATGTCGTGCTGGCGCCGTGCCACCTATAGGAGTTAGAATGACCGAATACGTATGAAAAAATATAAACTGCAGAAGGGAGAAACCACGTCCGAAGAGCTGTGTGCTCCTTCAGTCAAACGAAATAGGGGTTGCAGTGGGGGCGTGGCAAGCCATGGGAAGCGGTCAGAAGCATCAAAACGCGCGCAAGCTCAACACAAGATAATTTCGTTCTTGGTGAGGATGGCGGAAAGGGGGGATGCAGCGCGGGCATTAACCTCTACCAGTCAGGGCGCCGCGTTGGGAGGGGGATTGAAAGGATAGTAATGGAAAGGGCGCTTCGTGCGGCAGGTAGGAGGGGAAAACGGCGAGAGGTAAAGACGCGCGCGTTTCCTCGCGGGTTGACGGGGAATGGAGGTTGCAAAGCAAGCAAAGTTCGAGGAAAAGCACGTGTCCGCGGAACTCCCGGGGCTGGAATGGCGGAGATGAGGAAGCTCATTAGCGGTAACACAAAACAGCCGAAGGTGGTCGAAAAACCACCTTTGCAA
>JARKHS020025001.1:0-19666 GCA_030143305.2 Amblyomma americanum | reverse complement strand
TGGCGTATGCACAGTCGTCACTAGGGAGCTGGCGAGAGAGAAATATCCGCGGCGAGGCGCGCATTGTGACGTTATGTGCCTCCTCGGTGCACCGCCACAGCGAAATCGCAAGTTTGCGGTCTGTAAAGCGTTCGCTTTAAAACTGAAAATTGAAACGCGCCCGTGTGCTCTGCGATGTCAGTGCTCGTTAAAGATCCCTATATGATCGAAATTATTCCGGAGCCCTCCACAAATGCACCTCTGCCTTTCTTCTTTCAATCCCTCCTTTATCCCTTGCCTTACGGCACGGTTCAGGTGACAAGTATATACGATACAGACACTGCGCCACTTCCTTTCCCCAAAAACCAATTACATTTATTATAAGCTGCATTTTGAGGAAAGGCGCGGCGCTGCGCAGCGGCGGAACACCTATGGCTCCGTGCTACTAGTAGAGACTAGGGAGCGAGAAAGAGAAAGAAATATCGGCGGCGAGGCACACGTTGTGACGTCATGCGCCACCTCGGAGTACCGCCACAGCGATATCGCTAGTTTTCGTCCGAGAAAACATTCGCATTAAAAGGGGCAATTTACATAGGTGGGGCCCTTAGTCGAGGACAGCGCTGAACGGGGCCGCTAGTCGCGCCCGTTGGAGGAGAGCCCTTTGAGGCTCCAGCCACGAGAAGTTGAGGAGTAAGTCTGAGGAATTGAAAATCGCGGTCGCCATGGAAAATCAATAGCAACCCTATTGGTCATTGATTGGTGGTGTCACTGGCATATCCAACTGGTGATTGATTGCTGACGACACTCATAAATACAGGATGTCGGCCAATAACAATCACTATTAGATGACGTCAATAATTCATCCTAGGAAGGCGGCCGACTTAGGCCCCACGTGACTAGGACACAATAATCTTAAATAGCGGCGAAATTTGGGTGCCAATGATGAGGTCAAACCCAGTGTCGCGGACAGAGGTGAAGCTATGTTAATCTGGCTTTTATTCAAAAATCGCGGCATACTTTTGGAGTCTCAAATGAAAGATTCCGGCGCATTTGGGCTGCCAATGATGACGTCACGGCACATTGTGGCTATAATAAGTGGAAGCACGTGATTATGACGTTAGCAGACGAAATGGCGACATAGTTTGGGTTTCTCAATTACAAGATGGAGCATCTCGGTGTGATGTCATGTCATAGCCAGAATGGCGGCCACAAAATTTGTTGTGGCCGCTCACCCTCCTTGCAAAGGAAGAAATTTACTGGTGCTCTCAACAACCCTTGTTGCGGTTAGCATGCGTGCCAGAAAACACCTACCCTTGATGATGCAAGCAACTAAAAAAGACAGAATAGCCAACAAGCACGAAAGACGTGCACGAACACGCATTCACACACTTTCTGTCACCTAAGCTAATAATACTAATATCGCCGCGGAAGTGAGACTTACTGCGCCTTTCCTTACCTTCAAATCAATTTTCAGAGAACACTTCCTTTCACGTGCCACTTTTTGTCACTTCCTATTCGAACTGTTTTTTGGCATTCGCTATGAACCGACTAGCCCAATTTCGTGTCTTACCTCTGAAGACGTCTCTGAAAGACAAAACAGAGCACTGGACAGGACGTAAGGATGAGCACATCACAAACAGGAAATGCCACTACGTTTTCAAGTATTTCTGTTCATACATTTTTCTCAAGGAAACAATAACTTTGCAGAAATGGCATTGACATTTGTGGAAAGAGCTGATTCACTGTGCCGGTTCATCGATTTAGAATTCCATAACCTGTGTATTCATATCAGAAAATTGAACCTCATACCAAGATGTTCAGCCACATATTGCATTGTTGTGAGGCATCGACTGCTCAGAGAACTCAAATGAACTCATTCTTGCAAATGTCATTGCAAGGTCTCCCAGAAGATAATTGCGTCCTTAAAATGGAAGAACAACGTTCTATTAATTCAGTAACACCACATTGTCGGCAGTTCACAGATGACACAAAAAATGGCGTTTTTCTGAATTTAAGTTTGAAGGGCACTGTTTCCGTATATAACTTGTAAAAGTTTGAGGGCACATTCGGCATGGGCATATAATTAACTAAATTTGTCTGCAGAATTTCTCGAAACATGTGATGGTACGTGTCGCGAAAAAAACAAAGCGAGCAATATTATGCTTTGCATAAAGATGGACTAAGCCAAGCCCGCGCTGGCAGGCCGGCGAAGATGATCACGTTGCACGGGTTTCTTAGAAGAACTCTGAATAAAACTTGGAAAAACCACGGAGAATAGATGAATAGAAATCCCGGCACAGTAAATATTCCGCAAAGCACAGCAACTTCTTCATTAAAATAGCATAATGCAGCAGCACTTCTCACTAACTGAGAGCATAAGCTGGCAATATGACTACCGCAGATATATTCTGACACACACTTAAGGTGAAAACACTACAGCAGTGGTCCATAGACGTATAAACCGCTTTAAGAATCATATGCTGAAATCGTCTAATGTTTCTGTTTAATAGCTTTGAAGCGCTTGCAGGTAGTAGGATGTGTTTCTATTTCACGCTGTACAAAGCAGCTGAATGTTTCTCTTCGAGCTGTCACAATTCACCACGTGAGCGCAAAGCGCAGCTCTCTTTTGGCAGCAATGCGTTCGCTCCTACTTGAACATCTGGAAACAGGGTATTCAAATTTTCACGGATGGTTCTGTGGACAAGGGCAAACAAGCTAGCGCAGCGGCTTTTTACATTTGTTCTTCGGACGGTAAGTGATCTGTACGCTTTACTGCTGTCGTATCCTCCACAACCGTCGAAAGTGTTGCTACTGAGTCGGCTCTACGGAAGGTAGGGTCTTGTCCGGCTCGACCTGTTGCCTTCCTAACTGATTCAAGATCCGCCCTTCATAGACTAGAGCGCGGATTCCCCACTGATGCCTTGTCTATAAGCTCTTTGCGCTTGGTGCAGAATCTGCACAGCAGAGGCTGTACTTTATATTTCCAACGGGTGCCCTCTCACATAGGAATGAGCGGCAAGTAGGTGGCATAGAGCCTTGCCCATGAAGCTTTGTCTAGGTATCCATTAAAAAGAGTACCTCAGGATAGAAACATTCTCTACAGGAAAACGGTTCTCGATCATTTCAGTACCCTCAGGAGTGCGCCCCATAAGCCATGTGTAACCAAGTGACTGAGAAGATCCCAAGCGACTCTACTGCATCGAATTCTCACGGCCTCTGTTCGCACTCCAGCCTGGATGAATAAGACCGCCATGCCATCGTCTCCGCTACTTCCTTTATGTGGTGTGTGTGGTGGTATCGATCATTGTAATGTATACTGCCCAGATTACAACACGGAAAGTTATGTGATGTTCGCTTCCTTCAGGAAGACAGGAACCCTTCACATTGCAGTTTAGGACATCGTCTACCCGAGTGGAAACCAGACATGCAGAAGGGAGGCTGCACGCCTTCTCTTAATTTTACTGCAGGACACTGATCTTGTTTCTAAATGGTGACAGCAGGAACGACTATGGTCTACTGTGATTGAATGTATGCGTAGATGGGGTCTTCTGGACAGGACTACGTTATACTGTGAGTGATGGTGTGTATGAATAGTGACACTGCAATGGACTACGTTCTACTGTGATTGAATATCAACATCACCAGAAACACGTTCTAGGTGCTTTCTGTACTTGTCCCAGTTGACTACGTTGCTAATTTTACGACCATGCTTATGAAAGTCGGAAGCAAACACAAATATCGGATAGCTATCACTTCCCATTTGGTCAGGCGCTGTTGACCAACTCACGCGGACGTCAGGTGAATGCAGTGTTAGGTCTATAGCTGTCGCTGAGGCTGGAGGCCGGACAAACGTGGGGCTTCCGTCATTGGCAACGCACAGCTCCAACCTCTCAATAACCTCTACAAGTTTGCGTCCACAGGAATCCGTGTTCGTGTCGCCCCAAACGGCATGATGGGCATTGTAATCACCGCAGATGATTCTAGGTGCTGGGCAGCGGTCGCAGAGCTGCTGTAGTAACAAATCTAATGATACCTTTTTCCGCGGAGACACGTACACGGATGCAATAGAAAGGGTTCCAGAGCCGAGCTGTATTCTCACAGCCGCTACCTCAATGTCATCCGTGCAAAGATCGGCAACGCTTAGAGAAACATGTGGAATTTCTCTTGTTATGTAAAGCGCAGCACTTCCTGCAGGAAATGACTTTATGCTGCAGTTTTTATGGGCGACATATCCAGTCAAACATTTCCCGCTTGGCAGGCCAACTTCTGACAAGGCCAATACTGGAACACAAGTCTCTTTCAAGAACAGTTTTAGTTCAGCTAACCGACTTAAAATCCCAGCGCAGTTCCACTGCAATATAAACGGCACTTTTCGGTGCATATGAGATCCACGAGGTTTAGCACCATCCATTTGAGTTCGCAAGGAAGTTTGCTGCGATGGTGGAAATTAGGGACTCAAAATAAAGCACCAGCTGTAGGAAATTATTCAGGTTACCAGGCGCCATCGCTGGAACATGTGAACGCAGGGCCCCAAACAAAACATGAAGAAGGTAAGACATACCTTGATATTTGAGCTCCTTATTTTGCGTAACGCACTCACTTACAACATCGACAAAAGATGCCGACGGGAACACAATTTTGGCCGCAGTAGCTGGCTTTTTTGTCACTTGTGCATATGAAGGTCCCCCTTGCCTTGGATTCTGGCTGTGATCCGGCCGCTCAGGAACATGGACACTTTATGCTGGAGGTCGAACAGTCGACTCGCGCGCACTGGGCCTTGTCGTCTTGCTGGACTCAGGTCTCTTAAGGACATTGTTGGGCAACGAAACAACATCAAACTCTAATACTGGGAACTCGTCTAATCCTGGGACAGGCGTCTCAGTCGGTGGGGGTTTTGGACCAGCAATAAACGACATCCGACGGCGCAGAGCGCTCACACGGAAGAGGCAGCCTCCGAAACTCGCTGGATGATCTCCACCGCAATTGGCGTAAGCAAAATCTGCCCTGCAGGTTTTAAAGTCGTGGTTGCCTTCGCTCCGCTTACAGCGTCGATCCTTTGTGCAAACTTTGGCCACGTGCTCAAACCGTTGGCATCTAAAATACCGTGGAGGAGCTTCAGTGAAATCTGCAACTGCGTGTTTTGTGAATCCCAGATCAATTTTTTCGGGGCGCTCTGAGTTGGGAGCGAAAGTCAACACGATAGAGTTAGTAGGTTTCTAGTAAGCTAGCAGCAACTACGGCGGTCAAGTTACCTGATCATTTTCCGGCCCCGGATTTAAAACTCAGGAACCTTTGTGCAGCAAGAAGAATGGCGAAGCGCCAACTCGTGCGGAAGAAGGACGACAGGCAACTGAAGGCGACCTACAGTAGGCTAAATTCTTCTATTAGACGGCACACGAACAAGCTGTATAGGTCGCAATGGGCCTCATTCTGTGCTAGTTTGACTGTGTTCTCACCGATAACGAGAATATGGCAAGTTATTGGCAGCCTTTCTGGAGAATCTCGCCCTTCGAAGCCTTTTGAAGCTCTTACAATACGCAAGGAAAAACCTATCGCGTGCTTGGCAGAGGAATTTGCAGATGCACTCGTACGCGCTGATTCTGGAATAGATATATATATATACAACACCTGCTTCCTCCAGGTCTATCACGGACGTCCCGTTCACGCTTCGTGAGCTTCAGACTGCGCTCAGTGGCCTGCGGCGCCGGTGTTCACCAGGTCCCGACGGCATCACCAATCAAATGCTGAATAATCTGCCCTTGCAATTCAGAAAGGAGCTCCTCAACTTCATCAATCGAGTTTGGGAGACTGGCGATGTTCCTCCGTCATGGAAGGTGGCAGATGTAGTTCCACTACTGAAGAATGGCAAAGGCATGACAGACCTTGCCTCGTATCGCCCTTTGTCATTGAACTCCTGTGTAGCTACGTTGATGGAGACGCTGGTAAATGAACGCTTATCATGGTGGCTTGAGGACAGAAAGGCACTGCCATCATGTATGACAGCATTCCGCCGAGGTCTTAGTGCCCAAGATAGCGTCTTAGACTTGATCAGTCACATGAACACCAGAGAGCTTTCGGCCTTTCCACCTTAGCCATTTTTCTTGATGTTGCAAAGGCATACGGCAGCGTGCTTCAAAGCTCAATTCTAAACAGATTGCAAGGCATTGGCATACAGGGCCATATGTTAAGATTCATTTACGAGTTTATAAGTAATCGCGCGGTTCGTGTACGGTTAAGGAGTACGGCAAGCACCGAAAGGGTTCTATCACGTGGTGTGCTTCAAGGAAGTGTTCTTCCCCCACGCTCTTTAACGCCGTAATGGCTGGCCTACCCGATTCGTTGAAAAAAAGTTGCAGGCAAGTGCGTATGCCACTTTATGCTGACGACATCTGTATTTGGATTACTGGCTACCAACACAAGCGATTAGCCCTGATAGCTCGATAGGCTATACTTTCGGCACAAGCTTACCTTCAAGGTGTGAGGTTGTCTCTGTCAGTGGACAAATCCGGCTGTATTCTGTTTCCAGGTGTAGGAAGACGTCAAGCGCTAAAGAAGAAAGACCTCGGTCACTCTTGCATCCGTCAATTCAACCACGCGCTATTCCTGGCCGTCATTATTGATTCCCGTCTACAGTGGCGAAAAGCTGTAGACGCGATTGTTTGATCTGTATCTTCTCGTCTCAATGTGATCCGTAGAATAGCACGTGAGCAATGGGGAAACCACCCTTCTTCAATGGTCAAACTTCATGCAGCGCTGGTGGTCAGCCGGAAAATGTATCAATTACCTTTAATTTCCCCCTCGGCATCACAACTTGAACGTCTCGAAGTTGTCCACAGAAAGGGCCTAAGAAGAGCCATTGGAGTTGCCCAGGCGGCGGCGAATAAGGCAGTACTTCATGAGTCCCTATCGAAACCTCTTAGCCTTATCGCTTCTCAGAGACTATTAATGCATCTTGACCGCTTAGGAGAGACGGTAGCTGGGCGATCCCTTCTCCTGCGGCTCTGCAAGAGATATGAGTCGAAGGCTTACTTGGCACTCAATACTCTTAGTTCTTTAGGCATTAATGTCCGAAGGGAAAGGAAACGGTTGAAACCCCCCTGGTCTTTTCCGCCCCTCGACTGTAAGGTCACAATTCTTCATGTGAGCGCAAAGCGCAGCTCTCCTTTGGCAGCAACGCGTTCGCTTGTACTGGAATAATTGGAAACAGAGTATGCCTGCCATCTTCAAATTTTCACGGATGGTTCTGTGGACAAGGTCAAAAGAGCAAGCGCAGCGGCTTTTTACATTCCTTCTTTGGACTGTAACTGGTCCGTACGATGTACTGCTGTCGTATCCTCCACAACGGCTGAAAGTGTTGCTATTGAGGCGGCTTTACGGAAGCTAGGGTCTTGTCCGGCTCAACCTGTTGTCATCCTAACTGACTCAAAATCTGCCCTTCAGAGATTAGAGCGCGGATTCCCTACTGACGCCTTCTCTCTAAGCTCTCTGCGCTTGGTGCAGAATCTGCACAGCAGAGGCTTTACTCTACGTTTCCAGTGGGTGCCCTCTCACATAGGAGTCAACGGTAATGAGGTGGCAGACAGTCTCGCCCATAAAGCTCTCTCAAGGATTTCATCAAAAAAGTACCTCGAGATGGGAAACGTCTCTGCAGGAAAACGGTGCTCGATCACTTCAGTACCCTGTGGAGTGCGCCCCACAAGCTATGTGTGACCAAGGGACTGAGAAGATCTCAGGCGACCCTTCTACGTCCAATTCGCACGGCCTCTGCTCGCACTACTGCATGCATGCATAAGACCGGCATAGCATCATCTCCGCTCTGCTCTTTATATGGTGTGTGTGTGGGGATATCGAACATTATATTATGTACTGCCCAGAGTACAACGCGGAAAGGCATGTGATGTTCGCTTCCTTCAAGAAGACAGGAACCCGTCACAGCACAGTGCGGGACATTGTCTACCGGTGTGGAAACCAGGCATGCAGAAGGGAGGCTGGACGCCTTCTTTTAACATTTCTGCTGAACACGGATCTTGTTTTTATATGGTGACAGCAGGAACAGACTCTGGCCTACTGTGATTGAATGTGTGCGTATATGGTGTCTTCCGGAGTGTACTACTTTATACTGTGAGTGAATGTGTGTATGGCGTGTGGCACTACAATGGCCTATGTTCTGCTGTTTCTGAATATGTGCATAGATGGTGACTTCTGGAGTGGACTGTGATGTGAACTTTGTTGATTGATTCTGTGCATAGATGGTGACTGCGGGAGAGAATGTGTGCTATTATAAGAGACTGTGCGCTTAGCGGGGTAGATGTGAGATTGTTAATATCGAAGGGACACTGCTGTGGAGCAACTGCCTGTAGCATCCAACACCTCAACCTCTGACTGAATATGTGCTTAGATGGTGACTTCTGGAGTGGACTGTGATGTGGACTGTGTGGAGTTATTGTGTGCCGCAGAATAAGCAAGGCTAATCCCCCTGTAGCTTTCAACATCTCAACTCAACTGTTTTTCTTTGAGCATTCAGGCGCATGTAGCATTACAGAAGAGTGAGCTTCTTCTGTCGCTTCGCAAAGTGGCAAACGTGACAGGTCCTCGGAACCAGGGCAAGGATTGCCATCACTAGCGTAACCTTGAAAGGCAAAACGGCAAAGCGACGCGGAGTTCCGCTTCCGCGAAGTGCAGCGGAAGATCCAACCTTTGCAACTTTTACTTGAAGAATAGAAAACGTTGACACTGTCTGGAGTGCGGGCTCGCGAAACCTAAGCATTTGAACACACACGCGAACCACTCCGTCGTTTGAGCTTATGACGTAAAATTTAACGGCAGTCTGTTCGGCTTGTTCGCTCAGTAAGCGACAGATCCTAGGGAGATGTTGAGGACTTCAGAGAGCGCCGAAACTGTGTGTGTGTGAAGCTTTACCTTGAAGATAACCTTTAGGAGCTTACCATAGTAGCAGCAGGCCATGCAGAAGTAAAATAAATATTGTCGAGACTGGCTTTCGAACCCTCTGAGGCACACAGAGATGAGCTACGCAGACCACTGCACGAGGGCGCCATGAAATCAGAGCTAACGCTGAGTAAAACGGTTGCTAGACGTGCCAACGACCCAGCTAGGAATCCTGATTAACCCTTTCACAGCTGGTTGCGCCTTTTGTTAAACTGCAACACACTCTTGCGCTGCGTACTGCACATTGTCGTCTTCAACAACTTCCGTCGTTGGAGCAAGGAGATCTTATAAGCTTAAACGCAATCAGGGCTAAGGCTGAGTCTAATACGGTTGCTAGACGTGCCGAGGGCCCAGCAAACAAACGAGATTAAATCCACGCTTTCGCATGTCTACTCGGTTTACCAACTTTAAAATCTTCCTATCGTTTTTGCTAACCTCCCAGTGAGACGAGGTTAAGCGAGCAGTAGCCATTGAAATTTTAACCATCTTGTAGCGAAAGCTACACTATGGGGGAATTTCGAGCATTCAGCGTTTCGTCGCCGTGGCCACCGTGGTGGCGCCGCCACACTGCTTGGTAACCTGGTTGGCCACGTGGCGCGGAGGAGCTGCCGGCTTTGCGGCGTGCCGGTAAGACCAAGTGAGGGGGAGTGGGCGGGAGGAGAGAATGATTCCGCTTCCATAAACGAAGATGAATGGCGTGTTCACACTTGGACATTCGGCGGCGAGAGGAAGCGGAATCCGCGGCCGCCGAAATGCTGTCTCGTTCACAATTCCCGGCCACCGCATCGCCGCTTATCGCCTGTGTGTCGTCTGCTCATGGCGTACACTGATGTGGCAAGAGGTTAATCTATGCTGTATACGTACCAAAACCTTATGCACGCTTGCCTACGCTAAATGCAGCTATTTTGTCGGACGTTACGACATTTCTAACATTCTCACTTTTTAACGCCCAGTGGCACCATCTGGTGGTTAGGACAGAAAGTATTCTTGTCAACAACTCGATGCCCCTCTTAAGACTAAAAGGGGAAGAATCGTCACCCGAAATGAGAATTAAAGCATACTTATCGCTCAAACGTTTCTTATGGGCGAGATAAGACAAAGCGAAAGACCGCTGGCTCTTTTATGGCCTGTGAACGTGCTGAAAAATGCAGTAACAGCGACGAATTCAGTCCGAAGCGAGGCGTCCAGCATCGAAGGGCGCCGCCATGTTTGTCGCCGCGGGTACTCGCCTTCCTATTGGCTGACGAGATTTGGCGAATTTTTTTCCGGCGGCAGAATTCGGTCCTGGACCGATCGGCCTTTCCGCTGAGTATTTCAGCGGAATCTCTGCCGCGGAAGCGGATTCCGCTCGCTCTCGCCGCCGAATGTCCAAGTGTGAACGCGCCAGAAGAATGAACGCCCGCGAAACAGAGCGGTTAAAGACTGACTTTGCAATCCGACTGAGTGCGTTGCACTCGGAAAGCTGTATCTATCGCGCCTCTCCTGCTTTAACCAGAACTAAAACACTGCCAGTTTTTTTATTTCCTCTAGGCACAAGGTTATGTCTTCTCTGCTGCTGTGCCTGAAAAGGCAGCTATAGGTTCTGAGATAATAGGTTTCGGCGTAGAAGCATTAGACAAAAAACGGCATTTGCTTAGCTCGGCCATGCCAGGACCTATGTAACGCAAGCAAGTGTGAAACTGCCTGGTTGGCCGTGTTCACATATTGCACAACGTATGAAGCACAGACATAAACGTCCAGTTTGATCTGTAGGTCCATGTTTGATTTCAGCATCGAGGCTATCCAAGGATTGAAGCCTATTCTCTAGGCTAACGGCATGTTTTCTTCGGTTTCTTGAGCCCGTCGCTGACGCCTCTTGGTCGTATTCAAACGTTCATCACGGGCCGGCTTCAGCGAAACAGAACTCAGGTCTTTCCTCCGGCTGCTGTCGCTGCTGCTAACGGTCGAGACACCGGACATTAAACGTGCCTGTCCCGCGGCGGCATATTCACGGCGACGTTTAACCAGTCGTTCGGCGCGCTGTTCAAATGTTTAATGGCCGATTCAGTTCCTCTTCATCTCGTTCCGTCGTCGATTTCAGGCCTCCTCCAGCTTATCAGAATTTTCGCTGGACATACTGTCGCCTCAACTGTGGTTGCGGCGCACGCCAGCTCTCTTTTTCAATCCTGTGACATCTTATCGCGCATGCGACGCTGCTGTCTAAGCCAGCGGAGTCGAGCGCAACGACGACGAACGCGGTGTCAAGCCCTACCAAATGCCTGCGGCGGCGATCAGCGCGGTCTGACGTCACGTGTCTCAATGAAGTACCACCACGGCGAAATCGCAAGTTTGTGGGCACCAAAGCTTTCGCTTTAAAAATATTTATCGCTGAAAAACTGAACACAGTTGTGTCTCTTCGGTCAGCGGCAACCGGAGCTATGGTATTGTGCACGAGCATCAATGCGCTACTAACCTCACGTCGTGATGCAATATCTTGTTCTCTGCAATTGTGCTGATCAATGATCAGAACATCATTTCATAAACCTAGTCATTCGATGTATTCTCAGGATTTCAGAAAAATCCTCCAAAGTAGAATTGATTTCTAAAGTGAAGTAGATATTCATTGCTGAGTAACTGCCAAATATTACGAATCTGCTCCATCTTTGAGGATTCTCGTAAAAAGAAAATTTACTACCACTGTTCCCACATTGAGTGATTAATCACTACGCTCTGGCCCTACCTCATGCTAGCCGTAGTGTTTAGATGAGCTGGTTGACTGACTGCGCCAGGGATCCGGTGGCTCAGCGTTTGAAGCCCTGACGAGAATTTTTCTTTAGCTACCATGTTTCTAAAGAACAATTCTTTCTCGTCTGGCCTTCGAACGCTGAGCCACCTGCTCACTGGCACAATCACTCTACCAGCTCAGCTAACCGGTATGGCTAGCATGAGGCAGGGCAGCTCAACTATGGCACCTCTCTTCCTTTCTTCTTTCACTCCCTCTTTTATCCCTTTCCTTATGGCGCAATTCAGGTTTCCAACGATACATGAAACAGATACCCCATCATTTACTTTCTCTCAAAACCAATTATCAATTATTATTACGAAGTTTCTGTGCAAGCTTTTCTTTGTAGCCCTCTAGCCGCGCTTGGGTCGATGCCCCTGAGCAATTACTCTCTTAGACTAAATACATTTTTACTGGTTGTGCTTTGAAATGAAGACAAGCATTGACTGGGAAGTACACACGAGAATTTTCTGGTAAGGTTAAATACCTGTGAGCATGTAGAAAGCTTTGCATCAATATATGCAGAAAATTTACTTTTGTAAAGAATTGAACATTGAGAGAAAACAGGGTTTTCATCGTAACTACCATTTAACAAACAGGAAGACTGAACTTGCTTGCGCAGCTTCTCTGTCGTAGTGGCCCCTCCTACCCGCGGTACGCCTTCATTCTGTTACAGCTCAGCCGATATGGCTGTATACAGAAGATAACTTGTGCCCCTAATGAGCGTACCGAACGCCAGCAATGACATAAACTACCCGCTTCGCAATGAACAAATATTAACGGTGCCACCGCGGCAGGTTCACTCTCGGCAGAATTTGGTTTTGGGACATATGAGGGAACCCGATGAGAAGGTTTCGAAGGCTTCCAGTTCTAAAAACGTGGAGTAGCAGCGCCATGTCCAAACGGTAGCAGCCACCAATGCAGAAAGCGCATTTGATATGTAGTGAAATGCGCCGCTCACAATTATGTACGTAGATACGTGCCTGCACACACAAATCCATGTTAAAAGCGCAGACAGCAACACAGAAACCACCGACGTACAGCGAATGGAACCATCAACCTATTCCTACTGTTGTCTATGACAGTTCAAGAAACTCTCGAAGGTGCGCTGGGATTTCGAGTGATTGTAGTTAATTTCTAACCACTTGAGTGCGTGCTGCACAAAAAGTTAAGGCATCTTGCATTTTCTATTGACTCGCACAAGTGGCCATTAAAACTAATGTAGCCAAATATTTCAATCTTCAAGCACACAGTTTGGAAGGGAAACCCGCAGTAGGTCAAATTTCAGTGCGAATACAAACTGGCTATTGAGGAAAGCAAATAGCGCAGTACCCGTCTGCCACATCAGTGGACACCCGAACCACGACGTTAGGGAAAGAATAATGGAGGGAGTCAAAGAAGACAGTGGAGGGCTGCGGAGTAATTCTATGTGGCGATCTTTAAGTGTACTGATAGAACACGCCGCACGAGCGCCTTTTCATCTCCATTGAAACACAACTGCCGCGGTCGGGTTCGGTCCCGATGACAGTGAAAGAATAAGGGGTTTTCAATAAAATAATAATAAAAAGGAGGGAAAAGATTTTGCAAGCCCTGGCATCTGCCATCAATACTGAAGCACCTGAGCTGGGGCACCGGACATAAAGGATAGCAGGGAGAATGGAAAAATTAAATAAAAGAGGTGAGGGGACAGGTAGAGAGAATAGGAGAGGTAATATACACAAACTATTTACTCAATAAGAAATGCGTCCAGGTTGAGCGCGTGATTAGTTCGTGATTGTGAAATAAAAAAATTTCTGTGAATTAGCTCGCCTATTCTAGGATATACAAAGCGAAGGGTGTTGCCGTTCACTGTGTTCATCGGTGTTGGCTTGGTGGTGGTGAAAAACTTTATAAAGTAGAGCAAGCCTTAATTGTTAGATCCTAGTGATGGGATTGCTCTTGGATGCGTGTCGCGGCCGGAAGGTGATGCTTCTAATCGACTTCCAAAGCCCAGTCCACTAGCTGCCGTTGGGCAGCTAGGTCAGAAGTGGACGCCGCAGCCTCCCATCGCTCGATGTCTGTGAGTTGCCAATCGGCTGGTGGAAGGAGCTCAGAGCAAAAATAAAGGTTGTGTGCAGAATCCGCTTTCAGAGCGCCGCAGAGGGTGCATACCGGCGTGAACAGTCCCGGGTGAACCAGGGCTAAATGTGCAAGGGGGAGGAAGGTGCAGGATTGTAGCTGGCGCCACGTCACCTGCTGCAATTTAGTGAGAGACTTGTGCGGAGGGGGATACATTAGCCGTTGCTCACAGTAGTGTATAGTTATCTCGTGATACGCGACCATTCGATCCCGAGCGTCTCCCCAGGTGTCGGCGGCTCCTGCTCGGCTGACGAAACCTCGAGCTAAAGAATGAGCCGCCTCGTTACCTGGGTGGCCGGCGTGGGTCGGGACCCAGAGAAGCTGAATAGGTCGGGTAGGGGCGGGAGACCGGATTAGGAGCCGGAAAGCGGGTTCCGAGAACCGGCCTTTCTCAAAGCTACGGACCGCGGTCTTTGAGTCGCTGAAAATGTGGGTCGCCGATGTAGTAGCGATGGCTAAGGCTACGGCTGCCTCCTCTGCTTCTGCAGGAGTGAGGGCAATGACAGTGCCTGCCGTAATAGGGGTGTACGAATTGGACACTACCGTCAGGGCAAAGGCGGAAGAGGAGGTGTAAGAGGCTGCGTCGACGTAGACGCTCTCCGGCTGTGCGCCATAGTGTTTGTGTAGGGCTGCAGCCCGAGCAGCACGACGAGCCGCGTGATGCTCGGGATGCATGTTCTTGGGGATGGGGTGAATTTTTGATGAGGTCTCGTGTGCGGTATGGGAGGGAGAAGGTGCGGGTATAATAGCCAGGGGGGTGTAGGCCAATGGCATCAAGAATGTGACAGCCGGCTAGGGTGGAGGAGAGCCGATCAAGTTGGGCAGATCGATGGGCCTTGGTGAGCCCGGCGAGGGTGTTGTGCACGCCCATCTTAAGAAGGCGTTCATTCGACGTGTGCTGGGGAGGTTTAGGGTCGTCTTGTACGCCTGACGGATGAGGCAGTTGACTTTGTTCTTCTCTACTCGGGAGAGGAAGAGATAGGTCTGGGAGTAAACTACCCGGCCCTGGATCAGGCGGCGTAGGTGATGTTCCCGCATGCCTCGGTGTTTGTTAGCGATACGTCTAATGAGGCGAACGGTTTGTTGAAAGGTAGCAGTGAGCTTGGTGATTGTGGCAGTGTTCATGCCATTGTTCTGAAGAACCATCCCCTCGATGCGAACTTTGTCTACATCTGGTATGCGGGTGGCATCAATGGTGACGTCGATGCCAGGTGGGGGAGTTTTTTCCAGTCTTCCCCGGGGGGGGGGGGGGGCGAAGGACCAGAAGATCCGATTTTGTAGGAGAGCATGCAAGGCTGACCTGATGGGCATAGGAGGTCACCATGTCTTCCCCCGCTTGTAGTCTCTTCAATGGTGCCGACATTACCCGTGGAGGTCCACAGGGTGATGCCGCCGGCATATAAAGAGTGCGAGAGGGTGGGAATGGCTGAAAGAACCTTTGCCATGGGAATGAGAGTTATATTAAATAGAAGCGTGGAGAGTACCGATCCGTGAGGGGTACCTCGGCTACCGAGGGAGAAAGCAGGGGAGGAGAGTGAGCCAAAAGTGATTTCAGCTGTGCGATGGCGGAGGAAGGCTGAGATGTACTGATGGGTACAAGTGCCGACGTGTAGAGATGACAGGGCGTCCAATGTGGCCGAATTAGGTACATTGTTGAATGCCTGCTTTAGATCCAGGGCCAGGACCGCGTGCATGCACCTCTTGTTTCGGGGGTGGAGTACGTCTTCTGAGAGCTGAAGCATGATATCTTGGGTGGAGAGGTGGGTATGGAAACCAACCATCGTTGGGAGGAAGAGGAGGTTGTCGTCCATGTGTTCCTGGAGGCGACCAAGGACGCCGTGCTCAAAGAGCTTGCCGATGCAAGACGTAAGGGAAATGGGATGAAGATTTCTTATCTCAAGAGGCTTTCTTGGCTTGGGGCTGAAAGTTATGCGGGCATGAGTCCACTGCGAAGGGAGGGTTCTCGTTCGCCAGCAGTGATTGAACAAGTCTTCAACAGCCTCCACGGACTGGCCGTCGAGATTGCGGAGCGCCTTGTTGGTGACTCCGTCAGCGCCGCGGGCGGTCGTGGTCCGAAGTTTGTGCATGGCGGCCCGAACCTCCGCCGGAGAGATGTCCACATCGAGTTCCGGGTTGGGGTCTCCCGTGTACAGGGGGGGGGGGGGTGGGAGGGGTGTTGGTGAGATATTGATCTTTGAGGGCTTGGAGGAGTGCATCGTCTGAGAGGGGGAGCTTGTGCAAGATGCGTGTGACATGCTTGCGTTGGGTGGCCTTCGGTTGACCCGGGTCCAGAAGACATCTGAGGAAGGACCTGGTGTCATTGAGGCCTAAATTGCCACTCATGCGATCGCAGACCTGTCCCCATTGTTGATGGGCAAGGTCGCATGCATGTGTTTCCATCTCGCGTACGAGATGATACGGCGTTTGAGGGGCCGATTGTGCTTTTGACTGAGCCAGCGCCTTTGCAGGCTGGCATGTCCTTCCCACATATGGAGGAGCCGGCTGTCAGCGGCCGACATGTCCTCAGTTTCGGAAATGGTGGAGATAGCGCGGGCGACATCGCGGTTGAGACTGGCGGTCCATTCAGAGAGGTCCGTGATGGTGTTCGGGGTTAGGCGCTGAAGTTGGCGGAATTTGTCCCAATCCAAAACATGTGTCCCTCGTCGTTTTGGCCAGGTAATGGAAGAGATATTGACCTCTGTGGAAATGATTTAATGGTCGCTGCCAAAGGAGTGTGTCGTGTTGATCCATCGGCTGTCGCGAATGTGTTTGCTAATTGTTAGGTCTGGGCTGGTGTTGTGCTGAACACTGGAACCAATACGGGTGGGGATCGTGGTGACGTTCAAAAGGGAGAGGCCTTCGTCCTGAATGAATGACCACAGGGAGGTACCTTTGCGACAGTTCTTGCGGTACCCCCAACTTATGTGTATGGCGTTAAAGTCGCCCACTACCAACAGGGAGTTGTTCGAACTGATCGAGAGCGTCTTGCGGAAAGCCGCAAGAAGAGGGGCAGGAGGACCTTTTGGTGGGCTATAGAGATTGAGGATGAAGAGGCTGAGTGACTTGCGCGTGGATGAGAGAAGCTCTAGCAGGAGACCGTCTATGTCGTCCACCTCTAATGGGTGCTCTATCGCAGTGATATTGCGATGTACGAGCGTGGCGATCCTGGTCTGTGGCTGGGTACAAGGTTCGTATGCGGTGTAGTTTCGGAGCTTGACTGAGGTCAGAGTTTCCTGAAGCGCAATGACCGGGCGGCGTCGCGGCTAGAGAGGGTTTGTAAGTAAAGCTGCAGGTTATCTCGCTTTGAGCGAAAACCCCTGCAGTTCCACTGCCACACCTTAATGCGTTTGGGTGTCGCAGCCATGTTGGGTAATGACGGAGAGATGAAGGTGCAGGGGGTGGCGTATGACCTCTGGGGAGAGGCTCGTGAATCTTTGTTTGGAATTGCGCGACATTGGCCTCCAGATTGCTCTGGCGGGTTTCGAGCACCGCCACGCGGTCAGAAATGTTGTTCATCCATGTTTCAGTTTGGGAGCGGAACGTGTTTAGCGTCGCCATCATGCGTTTCTCAAAATCTTGCATGAAATACGTTACCTGGTGTACAAGGTTGTCAGTGACTACTTGGGAGGGAGAATTGGCCTCATCGACGGACTTGCGTTTAGCGGGGAGTCCACGTGCCAGTGACGTGGCGCGCGAGTTGGAGGCGGTGAGGGTAGAGACGGAGGAGGAACGGGGCACGTTTGGATGTGTCGGGGTTTGCACCATTGGGGGAAATGTCGGTGGGAAGTGTTCACGCCTTAAAAGATTTTGCAGTTGCTCTTTTAGAGCAGCAATTTCGCGACTCTGGGAGGACAATTGTGCTTTTAGCTCCGCGTTTTCCTTCTCGAGCGAGGAAGACTGCGGCCCCCAGCTCACCTGTTTCGAAGAGTCCTGGACCCTTTAGCCTGGAAGTGGTGGGAAGGACAAGGAACGGCTGCGACTGCGACCAGTTATTGGGCGGGAGGTGGAGCGTTGGCGGCTTCGCGACGCCCTGGGACTCTTGGGTGGCGAAGACGGTGGTGGACTCACCGGGGGCGTTGTCCGAAGAGTATAGACTGTCGTGGTGTTGCCGGAGCATTCGAAGCGTACTTTGCACTTGTGCGTCCCTGTGAAGTGCGTTCCATTACACAGGATACACTTGGGACTGCAATCCGGCGTTTCTTTGATGGAATGAGACGCACCGCAGGGAGGACAAATGTCGGTGCGCTCTTTCGGACACACATCAGCACGATGGCCTGGCTTGCGGCAGTTGAAGCATGCTTCAATTTTCGCCTCGAAGGGATGACACGTGCAGAGGGTGCCGTAGAAGACGAGCTGTCTTTGAACTTCCGTGGTGACAATAAAGGTGACCAAGATGGACTTGGTGCGGCCTAGTTGGCGGGCGTCGGCGATCGTGAAGTGGCGGCTTGGGCTCAGCGCCACGAGGTCGGAGAAAATATCTGCTTGAGTCTGGTTATATGCTGCGTTGTAGAACATCCCTTTGGCGGCGTTGTCGGGGGCCGCGACGTATTTTTTCATCTGATACTGTTGTTCGTGGAGCCTGAGTGTTTGTAGTTGGACGTTACGTTTCTTCCGGGCTTCCGAAGGCGTACTCACGGTGAACGAGTTATTGTAAGGGTTGATTCGGAGCTTTTCCAGACTTCGCGGTAGCGCGTAGTCGATCTCTGCGCCACTGCAGAGAAGCTGGAGAAGAGCTCCGCCGTTCACGGGCCGCAGGTCGAGACCACCGCCCGGGCGGAACACAATCTTGAGGTCTGAAGCTGGTAGACGAGGAAGTGGAGCGTGTTTCTTGTTTTTCGGCGGAGTAGACTTGCAGTGCGGCGGTTGAGAGGCTTGCCTGGACCTGCCCAGGAACTGGACGCAGCTGACGCGTCATTGGACGATGTCGGCTTCGTGGTGGGGTAGAGCTTGTTGTGGGCCCGGACGGGGCGGGACCACCGTGGATCATTTTCGAATTCTTCTGGGGAAATCATTTCGCTATCAACGCGGTACTCCATCTGTGACGATGTAGACCCGGAGACGAACAGGGCGATGAGCAGCCGGCGGCGTTAGGCCTAACCGGCGACGATGTTCCATGCCTGGCGCGACAGGAAAATCTTCCAAAATCGGTTCCATTGGGCGAAAAGGGCCGAAAAATGGTGCCTAGAGGTGCACAACACCTTCACAGACTGTATCCGATGGAAAGCAGGTCACTTCAGGTCGATATTCCGCCAGCACGAGCAACCGTTGACGGAGCCCATGTGATGCACGTCCTCATGGCTCAGAGAGCGAAACGCCTTCATGTTGGTGTCGACAATGTTCTAGACGGCGATAGCTTTGAGCAAAGGAAAGGCGCATAACTCGCTCCCTGTTTATGTGGACTCCTTATTCGTGCTTTGATACGGGAGGGCTCGGTGGGAGGAGCGCACTGAAGCGGGGGGACTGAGTCGGCTTCTTTTAAAGCCATCGGTCGTTAACGGGAAAGACTCTCGCGGGCATTGCTTCAGGCACTGAGTTGAGTCCAAAAACTTACATTGAGCCCAAAAAAAGCAAAAAGCGCACTAAGTATTCAATACACAGAGAAGAAGTCACGTAGGCCCCGCACCTTCGCTACTGCATAGCCGCGATGTTGAAGTTATAAAATTAAAATACAGCCAACAGAACAGTCACGTACACCAACTACTTCGGTCCTGCAAGGCGGCACCATGCAGGGGAGAAAATTTACCAATATACCAAAGAAGATTAAGGCTTCGGGCCTGTGAGGGGTGACTGAGTTGGAAAGCAGTAAAACATAGACAAAACAAGCAGCACGTACACACCCACTCGCGGGCTACGAGGGGTTAG
>JARKHS020025000.1:0-23971 GCA_030143305.2 Amblyomma americanum | reverse complement strand
GCTGAAGGCTCGAATTGCTGGCGTAGTGTAGCTCTCGCTAGAAAATTGGTTGTCGTTTAGCTCTGGTTAAACCTGGAGTGACGCGAGAGCTACATCTGCCTGGCAACGCTTAGGTTCGTCTTGAAAGTGAAGACGCAATGGTTTTGCACACATAGTAGTCACGTAGCGGCTTGAAACACGTGGCTGGTCACATGACCAACCACGTGGCTCAAGCCGTTACGTGACTACTACATGTGCAAAAACGTGACCAACCACGTGAACAACCACGTGACTAGCCAGGGAGCTCAAGGGGTGGCCACGGTGACCATGCTGAAGGCTCGAAGAGCTGGCGTAGTGTAGCTCTCGCTACAAAACCAACGGAGACTAAACCCCCCGTTATGAGAAAACGAAAGGCAACTCCCTCACTTTGTAGGTGGACACCACCGCCACCTCACAGCGCGATTGTGATGTCCACTGACCCAATGAGTCAGTTATGCGCCTCTCTCTTCCTCAAAACGAATGGGGGATTAGGATGCGAAAAATTACTTAGGGCGCCTAAGGCGACTTACGTGCTTTAAATGCGAAAACATGTTTTATTTTCTTTGTATATGTATAATTTGTTCTTCCTTTCTAATGACACAGCTACTCATTAGCATGCAGTCTTAAGGCAACCCGTATACTGGGTTCACCTTTGTTCGCCAATAAGCAACGTTCTTTTTTGGCCTATTGGTAGCGTGCTCGCCTCCCAATTTGGAAGTTGTGGGTTCAATTCCCCGCATCTTCGGAGTAATTTCATTCTTCTTTGATACCACGGTAGCGTATCCAGGATTTTTTGTGACCACATTTGCGGTAAACGATGACAACGCCGGGCCTCGTTGCCGATGAGCTATGTAATGTTTTAGCATGAATAAGATAACACTGGAAACTACACTATTTGCTTCGTGCAAGTGAGCCCTGGAGTCCGTGAAGTGTGCCGAGAACACGATCCAACCGAAGTCAGCGATGGAAAAAAAGGCTGTGTAGGCTCGTGAACATACTGACGCTAAAACGGGCCCGTGAAACTCCCAACTGGGCAGTCACCTGTGGAACGCCGAAATGGGCCTTCTACTCCAGACCTCTGCGCGCCGCTGATGCCAACCAGCTTTTGCTGATTAATGCGTTTAAGCCAGTAAGCTGAGATGTCATAATTTTTAGTCCCTAAAGTCTATTCACGAGCAATAGCAGTTGTCTTTCTTACAACCCGCAGTTCATGAAGGAACAACTAGCGTATTATTTAGTTCATTAAGAAACAGCAAAGAGCGCAGTAGAAAATGTACGCCTCGAATCAGCAGTTCATGCGCCAGAAAAGTATACTGCCATCACAAAGTGGAGAGGTGCTTTTTTTCACCAGGTTACGAAGCTACAAAAGCAGAGTACTCTCCGCTTGCCCTGGTTGAAACCACTGAGACCTTGCTGCACAAAGCAAAAAGGTGACCAAAGCACGCTAGACCAGGAAGTCAAGTGAGACCTAGAGTGGGGACTTACGTACACCTAATGGCGGACAACCTGAAGAACGCAGCTCACCAGCATAGCGCGGCGACTGTTTCTTTCAAAGCCGTTTCCTCAGTCACCGCATACCAGCAGCTGAAAGGAATAAGCTTGTGTGCGATTTGCGGCATGCGAGGCCCTACGGGAGGTATGCGTGCGGGTTAGTGCATGAAATTGCTGTTTCATGCGAAAAAACTGCACCGGACGGACCAGGAGAAGCGTAAGTTAGAGAGCGTGGGAACATGATCTCTAAACATCAAAGCTAACTCGCACTTGCCAGCCAAATGCACCTTATGTGGTTTTGTGCCCCTTTTAAGAGGCACCATGAAATCTTGGACAGAAGTCGTGATTTTGTCGCGCGTGAGCTACTAGTGACATTGTAATGTATATGCTCAATAAAACTGATCTCTGCATTCCGCGGCATGCTGGTGTGCCTTCAAAATAACGAACTTTCTTTGGCATTACGTACGGTCGTCCACAGACATGTCTAGAGCGCTCCAACTGCGTGCCGTCTGCGGTCCGCAATGCACAAAACGACGTCAGCGGCAGCGCCTGGTACGAGATTGCGCATCTTTGAGTGTCGTCTAAGCATCAGACATGCGCAATCTGGAAGCAGGCGCTGCCGCTAGACGTCGCTCTGCTCGCACGGAGCTCGAGCGCTCTATACAGGTCTGTAGACTACTGTGCTATTGGACGTAGTTAAGGGTTCGACGAAAGTTCTTCTGATCAGGCATTAGTTTAAACGTGATTGCGTTTCATTTGGAGCAAAAAGACTCCTTTCAGCGCGTGTCAAGCCGTAGCGAGCTGCATGCGGCCGCAACCTGAAGAAGCATTCCCGGTGTCGAGACTTGCGCAGTGGGGTGGTATTAAAGGGACACTGAGGAGAAATTGAAGTTGGCTTGTATCGACAGAATACCAGCTCCTGATCACAAAAACGCCGCTCTTACTGAAAACAAAGCTCTTGTAAGGTAGAAAATAGCAAGAACCAAAATACAGGTATCGCCACCACAGTCCAATCTCGCAAGTACAAGCGTGGTGACGCCATAGGACAAGAGACGCCACCTTGGAGGAATTTTCCATCCTACTTGGTTTCGCGAATCTCTGAGGCTGACAAAGGTAGGTTGCGCAGATCAATAATGAAGTAAGTTTTGTTTTAAAACCAATAGTGCACTTCTATCGCAGAAGGAAGGCAGACAAAAGACAACCTGAATGTTGGAAGCAAAGAAAACGGATGCTTGGCGGCGCCACAGACGGCCACGAGGGTTTCGATTTGTTATGGCGCTTCGCGTCTATGAGCTTTGCGTGCCCCGTGGTTTTGTTTTTGACGCGCTTCGATTTACAAGCGACGAACAGCAGAGGAACTCCAAGTGCCGCTTCAAGTGCTAGTTAACCTTTGAAGGAGCCTGTTAAGGCTTGTCAGATGATCGCCACGGTCGATGAAAAGCTATGATGGCACGATGGCCGGTGATCGTACAAGGCAGCACTTGTATATTCGCACGCTTGCCCGGCGAAGCATTCCCGGCTGTGCCAGTCAACTTCAAACTACTTGACGGAAATCGTTTATTAGGGACGGGGGACAAGGTACAAGGCAGTTCAGAAAAATTGCTGATGGCCTAACTCTGTTAGGCCAGGATATACCTAGCGAAGGCGCGGAGATTTCTGCATCAGAAGAGTGCATTCACTAGATGCGCCTTTTTTGGCGGCTGTAACTTGAGCCCTCTTGGCGGAGCGGTAGCGTCTCCGCCTCGAACGGCGAAGGCCCTGTTTCGATTCCTAACCTCGGCACCGGACTTCTTTTCTTTTATTTAGTGAGTGGGTGGAGGGTTTCAGTGGCTCCCATGGATGCCGCTGCTGAATACGTTGGTTAGCGGTTAAGCGCAGGCTCTGTTAATGCGCGTTTATGCTGCGGCGAGGCGCGCGCGCGCGCGCCCTGCACGGCGAAGTCACGTCGGTCAAAGCGAGACCCCCTGTACTCCAACTGCGCTTGACCGCCGACGCGTTCGGCGGCTTCGGCGCACTCTTACCGCATTGACATGGATATTGGAGCATGTATCTATTTCGCGCCGAGTGCGCCAGCCGCCGCCGTCCCAGCCAGACTGATTTGGCTCTGCGGCGAGGTGCGCGTTATATTCAATACCTGCGGCAGTTCGGCGGAGCTGTTCTTTTCGAGCTAGGCTATCTTAATCCACTCACAGTACATATCTGAATGTACATGCAAGATGGCGAGAGAGCCAGATCCAGTGGACCCGTTGGATCTTGCGGAAGCCGTTGAAGCGTCGTGCGCCGGCTTTGGTTTCAAGCCGCCGACTTTAAACGCGACCGCCCTCGAGCACCCATTTGTTTTTTGTGGCAAAAAATAAATAAATAACTTGGCCCTTGCAACCGTGGGAGACCTCGACGCTGCCTGCTGCGCCGTGCAACCGCTCCGTTCAAGGAATCACAAACTGTTGGCCCCAAAGCCCCAGCCAGCCTCCGATGGGCGCAACGCACCCCTCGCTACTCCCCACACTGGGGTTATGATATTTAGTTAGCAACGGCTGCTCTCTGAGGAAGAGGGAATCCACCCGCCGGCACCTAACCTAACCGCGCTCCCTCAAAAGCATCGCACGCTCCGGGGGGGCTGAGGTCGCTGAAATGCAGGCCGCAGTTTTTGCGAGAACTACGCCGTAGGGTTCGGGAACAGGATCCATCGTAACGCTGGCAAGACGTCGGTGCAAACGTAAACGAAGCGACGGTGGCGACCCCCGATAGATGCCTTCAACGTGCGGTGGCGGTAGCTTTCATTTCGGCAGCTGCTAGGCCGCACCGCTAGCAGCCAGAAATCACGGAGTCTCCGTTTACGTCACGTTTCACGTCACTCCGTTCTGTGTCGTCATAAGAGTTCTCCGTGTCGTCATAAGAGTTCTCGAGTTTGAATCGGAGCGGCGCGAAAAAATGTTTCAACTTCGAATCCAAATTTCTTTGAAATAAATGCATCTTTCGCTCCCGGACAAGCGGCAACAAAGCCATGAAATGTCGAACTATCAGATATTGCTAACAAAAAAAAATTGATAGGGTTCTCCTCGGTGTCCCTTTAACATCACGACACTTGGACGTTATGTTCAGTTCCGCACGTGGGCTTTCCCACATACCACTTCTTATAAAAAGCCGCCCCGGTGGCTGAGTGGTTATGGCGCTCGGCTGCTGGCCCGAAAGACGCGGGTTCGATCCCGACCGCGGCGGTCGAATTTCGATGGAGGCGAAATTCTAGAGGCCCGTGTACTGTGCGATGTCAGTGCACGTTAAAGAACCCCAGGTGGTCGAAATGTCCGGAGCCCTTCACTACGGCGTCCCTCATAGCCTGAGTCGCTTTGGGACGTTAAACCCATATAAACCAAACCAAACCAAACTTCTTATAAAAAAAATATAGGGAAGCGGAGCTGTCCCTCGAAGAGTCGTGAAGGCTACAGAAGGGCCACAATAGACGGGGAGTACGCAACACATTTTGGAAGGATCAAAAAAAAAAAACGCACGCTTTCGCGGTGTTATTGCTCTAAGCGGTTGACCGGCCATCTTGTTTGCGTAGTGCGAGTTTTCTTGCAAAGTTTGCGCGGGGAATTTAGCGTAAGGTCGATTGCGTTCGAAACAAAACTTCCTATTGAATCCGGAAAAAGGCATGCGATGCGGTCGATTTTGTACAATGTTCAAAGAAATCTGAAGTTCGCTGGTTTAGAATTTTAAAGGTTCGCGAGCAAGGCTTTTACTACTGTTTAACGTATGGAGAAATGTTTTAAGGACTGTACTGTGACAGTGCGCTACGTGTCTCCGGAGGGCCGCTATCTCCGGCGACATCTTCCCTTTGTGGGACTCCGGATGCGCTTGAGCAAGAGGTTGTATGAAACCAGGAATCGTCGGGTGTCGGGAGCCGATGCTCATTAGGGGTCGGAAGAGTTACAGCCTGGCCGTCATCCTTATTCGCATGCCGACAAGCATTCAACTGGTCAAGCACACCCCGCAAGAGTTACAGGGGCGCCGGCCAGAGGAGAAAAGGCCCTAGCCGGAGGGAAAATGCAGGGGAAGACGGGGAATGCTGCAGGCGCCGGTGCTGAGAAGAGGCGAGTGAGACGCATCAGCCTGGAAAGAAGGATCGCCCGAAGCTGGTCAGTGGGGGTGACGCCTTAAGGCCCGATACGACATCGTTGGCGGTCGGTCCTCCGGGACCCCAAGCAACCAAGCCTTAATGGAAAAGCTGAGCCCCTTCGAACGAGCAAGGTCCACTCCGCAGTGCCTCCATTCCTTCTGACCAAGACTCCGGCGCCAACGCACCATCATTTAAGCTTGGGCGCCCCCGGCCTCCACATCTTGTACTTGATAACATATAATTCTTAAATATATCTGTTTTGTTCCGAGTCTAGCGTTGTCCTTTTGCCTCTCCGTCCCGTGTGGACCCGCGCAGTATGCGGGGTCGTCACAGTGCAACAGTGTCCTTGTACTTGAGAAGTTTAGTTTTTATGCTGAAGTACCGAATTTTTAGAAGGGAGAGGGAGAGCTGTTTAATAGTCGTCAAAATGGCTAGACTACCCGTGATTTTAGAGCGTTGTGAACAATCGTTTCGGCAGCATTTAGTGGATAAGTTCGCGAACAGGGGGAAACAGTCCTAATTTTATTAAGGCTGCAAACCTTTCTAGCTTGGCTTTTCTTGAACTGGTCGAGTAAATGGATCCCATGATACCATCAGGCTGCCCAGACTGATGATCAGTCACACTTCCCTAGTGACCACTGCATGACGTTTGAACTGTTTGCATGTAAGGTCAACGTGCAGAAAACGGGTGCCTTAACTACAACATCGAATATTTCGACTTTTTTAGTGTCTGGCCGCATAGTACGTATAGTCTTTCGATTCAATGTGCGAATAATTCGGAAACGGTAAAACGACATTCTTACTTACAAACCAGGCTCCCAGACCGCCAGAAAGAACTGCCCTTATACTGAGAAGAAAACGATTGGCATGAAATACGATCCGAAACGTCTTAAGCACGCCGCGCTCGCTTTGATTCATTCCGCACGCGCGCCTATACAGGCCTGTATACGGTGTGTGAACCGTGACTTCCAGGAGTGAAAATGGCAGCCGGCTCCTTTGCGGCCGCCTTCCCAGCGCTCCTGCCCACTTGTCGGGAAGGTGCCATTCCTTTGAGCAGCCCTGAAAAGGTGACGACGGGTTTCCGTCTTTCGTGACCGAACGGGCACTGTGTTAAGAAATGAGCCTCGAGGCTCGTTCGAACAGGCCTCTGTAATACTACCCGCTGGGTTGGACTTTCCGATGGCGCCCAGCTCTCGTTCAGCATGTGTCCGCATAGTGAGTGTTTATGATGGAAGGATCTTAGCGAAAGGGGAAAGCCGGTTTTCCTCGCTTTGTGCGCTGCCGGGCGGCGGCTTCTTAAAAAAGTGCCGTCTCACAGACGCCATTCTCACTGCGATGGGGGCACGCCTGTCGGCTCCGGAAGAAAAGCGACTGGTAAACTGTTTTCTGCAGGCAGTGTCGTGCCCTCTCTGCACGAGCGCCGATTGGGGTCATTTCGGGCAACGAAGTCGTATAGCATGAGTTGTTCACTGAAAACGGCCGCAACCACCCGGTCTTTTAGCCCACGCTTCCCTTAGCCTCTTTTCAGCGGTACAGCGCGCGTATTTGGGCGTAGAACAGTATGATATGCGGGTCGCCGTACCTTATTCCACTTTCGGCGAGGAGCTGGCAGCGTCGGAACAAGCCGTAAAAGTGGTTAGACGACGCGAGTGGAACGTCTTTTGCAACCCTGTCGCGCTTTATTGGCGCTCATCCTGCAATCGTTAGAGGCATCTTGAACGATAAGTTCTAGATGGCTTGCGTACATGCTTACCTGCGCGCGTGCGTTAGTCGCGAACTGCATTCATAGTACTGTAGCTCCTTATCAGGAACGTCTAGGCGTCGTGAAGGCAAAAAAATTGCCACAATTGCGTTGTTTCTCATTTTTGGTACATTAAGGGAAAGCGTGATGCTGAAATGGATAGCTGTTGCCATTACGTCCCTGGCTACGTGTCTATGTATGCAATATTGAGCAATTCGAGCTCATCCTGAACAGCGCGACGATGCATGCTTCCACTCCATCGATGGGCTCACGTACGTACTTCTCAAAAACCTACTCTTTGTGAGCGTTTGCCCGGCTCACGAGGTGCTTGTCTGCCCATTTAGCCTAGTAGTTCTCGAGAGGTGTTTTTACGGAGCAGAAACTTTCTCAATGTAAAGCCCTGCACTTAAGTCCACACAATCTGTTTTCATTTTCGGTGAGCACGGACAAGAGCTGGTAACGAGGGTTCGGATTAGAAATCTCTTTGAGTGGATTGTGTCACACCAAGCGATCCAATTAAGGCAAGCAATCGCGTAGATGCGAAAGAGATCTTGAAAAGACGTTGACTAGACGTAAAGACGACGCCATAAAGGCGCCGTCTGGCAAGTCCGGACTGAAGTTGAGATTTTCTCACCACGTCAGCAAAGATTTCAAGGAGAACACCCTGAATAACAATCCATTTTCTGCTGTGGTTGCTGTCTGCGCCTCTGAGAGCATGTATGTAGCGAAAATACCACAAAAAACGAAACTGGATTAAGTTGTTTGCCAGCAAGGAAGGTCACGAGTTTACAAAGAAGCACTCTCGTTTTTTAAAAAGGAAAAAAAAATAGCTCACGGACTGCAGCCACTTCACTGCATTGCACGTCATTTGATTTCACTGCATCTCTTTTTGTCTAAGATTGTTTTCTCTCCCCCGTTGCAGCCAACACCGGTTCCCATATGACGCGGCTGTGGTGTCCAATTTCAATATCTCTTACCACGCCTTTGCCCATTGAACACTTCTATTTCCTTTGGAAGGACCATTAAGGCGCAAGGAAGCAAATTCGTAATAGAATATCGATATTCGTGATATCGTGATAGAATGCAGCCGCTGCGGTTCTCCCACTCCACGAACTCAAAGGAGTTCCGCAAGGAAGTAAGTTCTGACCAGCCTTTTGCCACGCTCTTATGCTTCGTTGCGTTCCGAGAAATTCGGAGCTTACCGGGCGCGAATAATCTTTGCCGCTTTGCAATAATCGATACCCAGCAAGCTGCAAGTGCTTAAAGTATCCCGAAGTGGCCGCCACCGAGACAACTGGGAAAAGTTGGGCCATCTGAGAAGACGCAGCCGCTTTTTAGCCCGCGATATTGGTCGCCGTCAAGACACGGTCCTGTTTATGTTTCAATGTCAATAATGAAAAGCTCGTGGAGTCTTTTTAGCGTCGTTAAGAGTCGAGGCCAAATGAGTTCTCGTTACTGAGCATTTGGGTTGACGTCGAGAATACAACGTGTATTGTATTACGTGTGACGACTTCGAAAGAACGAAGGCAGCACGACGGCAGCACGGCCAAAAAAGCTAGCGCCAAAGAAAAGAAAACGCGTGAGCCCTTAAAGGTGCGCTGAAGAGGAATCTGAACTCGTCTCTTTACCGCGGGAACTCGATCTATACGTTTCGAGCATCCTCAGAAACTTGAAACATTGTCATGTGAGACCAATTTTTCCAATTTGAATCGGATGAAACGTCCCGGCTCCCACCTTTTTTTTTTTTGAACTCAACGCTGAAGGTAGGAGGAGTCAACAATCGCGTGGAGTGCCTTTCAGCCAGTCCCATGGCGGCTTCGCTTTTCGCTTTTTTTTATGTTTCTGTGAATAAATAGTTTCAGTCGCAGGCAACACAGCCGCAAATTAGGCCCACGGAAAAAAAATACGCGTGGACTCTTTGATTTACGCAATACTCCGCCGATGGCAGAGCGGCAAGCCGCCACGCGACAGGCTGAATGGCACTCCCCACGTTGGCTGACTCCTCCTACCTTCAGCGTTGAGTTAAAAAAAAAAAGGCGGGAGCCGGGACGTTTGATCCAATTTAAATGAGGGAAATCGCCCGCACAGGACAATAATTCGAAGTTTCTAAGAATGCTCGGAACGTGTAGATCGAGTTCCCGCGGTAAAAAGACGAGTTCAGATTCCTCTTTAGTGCACCAAGTAAGATCAATCAGACGATTCCTCCTGAAAAAGAATACCAGTACACACAAAAACCGACTCTGAAATCAACTCCCTAAGCCTGGTGAGGAAAAGAGGGCAAACAGCAAGAAGAAAAACAACTCCAAAGAAATTAAAATGCTTTAAAAAATACGGAGAAAAGAAGCTCTAGACCGATGAGATAACTGGCGTCCAGGATTACCGTTACACTATAATTGACGACGCATCCTGCAATTTTCACTTAGAGAAAAAAGAAAGAAAAGTAGCTTGCAATTAAGCAGAACCTCGAAGCACGAACGCACGAAAGTCGGCGCCTGACTGCTCAGGTAAACTTTCTCCTCTTGCTTCATTACACGCTATGCGCTCGGAAGCAGCGCGAAAGTAAAAGTATACACCCTATGGAGCAAGCGCACGGGCTGTGAAACGCCCGCTCTGGATGGCTGCTCCCTTCATGCAGCCTACCCACTTACGAGGCTTCCTTGAAGGCGCGCACGCACGGAACGAAAAACAGCCGGTGTAGTCACGCAGACTTCGCTCACCGTATATAGCCTGTCCCAGTGACAGCTGACTGTTGTGCGTCTAAGGCTTGCCGTGGTGGTTGAATGGCTTTGGCGGTCGGCTACTCAGCCCAAGGTTATGAGATGGACTCCCATATTCACGCCGGCAGTAAGGAAGTGCGAGCTGCCTATAGTGTGGACGTTTATACCCTTGGTGTGGTCCGTCCGTCGAGCGCCCATTGACTCACTATAGCGCTTGGTAGTGTCTTCCTGGGGCCAGCAATAGCCTTGTTAAATAATATCCGCTCCATCATTATTTAAAACGAGGCGACCCGCAGGATTCGGCTCTGATAGATGTCTTCCCAGAAATAAGCGTGATCCAGGGAGCTGCTTGATCTGGGGCTACATATATCACTCAAACGTTGAGTATTGTTCCATACCCCAACGCTAAGATGCGTGTGCTAATGTGCACTCAAGACAAAGGATGCAAAAACGTAGAAAGGCTAAACCAAGGCCCGTGAGAAACACAAAATGCGCGAGAATAAGGCGAGAGGACAGCACCCTCCCTATCTTACTCCTTTTTAAGCGTGAAATTTCTGGGCTTCCTCGTCCGTGAAGACCTACGAGCTGAATGATGCACGCGGGTTTTCTGCAGAATGAGTTTGCATTGCAGCTTCATTTCATATGGCAATAAATGAATGCTGATTTTTGCACCAGCGTGCATCGGCGGGGATTGGCGGGCACTCGAACGGGGCCGACCTGTCAGCCCTCTGCTTTCGCACAACGACGCACTCTGCTGTTATATAGTAAGCTTGATTTTCACCTGCTTTCGTGGAGCCCACTAATAAATTAAGTACTTCGTATACGTTCTATCAAAAGCCTAAACTTTATGGCGAGCGAATACTGAACCACGAGTAGATGGCGTGGTCAGTTCTTAGGCACAGTTCGGAAGGTGATCGCTCTTTGCGTATTCAGTTTCTCAACATTGTTTCTTGTTCTGCATCGACTTGGAGAGCGACAGAGGATCATAAAGCAGTGCAAAAAAAAAATACTTGCTGAGAAAGATCAATTAGTGCGAAAGTGGGAGGTTAATAAGCGAGCCACTCGGAGGATGCCCTTGCTTCGCCCCACTGCCAGTACCTAATGGCACAGAAGCTTGTAAATTTTCGCCTCCCCACCGGCGCGTATCTTGCTTCGCAATATATCTTGCATCCGGTCTTCAACTGCCTACACGTCCGCTGCAACACGCAGCCTTGCCGGGGAGTCCCCGATGCGGCAGAGAACCAGTCGTAAAGATCCACCTGGGTCCTGCAGGTCTGGAGGATGAGCGCTGCGTGATTGGCATTAATCCGTTTTATATGCTTCCGTCCCCACGTTCTTCCTGCTCCTTCCTCTCGTCCGTAGCGTCGGGAGGGCTCCTCACCGGAAAGGGAACCTAGCCGAGACGGTAGCTACGGAAGCCGTTTGCTTGCGCCACCCCCCCCCCCCCCCCCTTCTCCCTCGCGGGTAGACTGTGTGATACCTGAGCATGCTGGTTTACCACCTACGGTCCTGGCCGTATATAATACGGAGTTCTCCGAACCAGCGACTTAATTTCTGCGCCCGGTCGCAGCGAAGCGGTTCCGGTCTTCTCGTAGCGCTCGACAAATCTCTGCTTATCCGGCCGCCCGACGCGGGTGATTTATGGCACGGCGGGCCAGCGCATCGCGCGAGGGAGCAGCGTTCTGCCTCCGGACGCTCCAGTTCGCGACATGCGACATCAGCAATCTAGGTGCCAGCGATCGGCTTGACGCACTGCGACTTTCTTTCCTACCTCAGAGAATAGTCGGCATCATAATATAGTGCGATCAGATTTCATTTGTTGTGGGTGACTGGGATCTATAGGGCACTCATATTCCAAAATATGCAAGTGGCGGCGACAGGAGGACGCCATCTCAAAGCCGCCAGCTTAAGGTCGAAATCTTAGGGACGCCTGTGAGTGATACGTTGAGTAAGCAAACTCGTTAGGCCTACTAATTTCTCCTATGGCACTAATAAACACAGTTACAACACCATTCCGCATACTTTAAATAAAGTTTTCTCTTAATAAAGTTTTTCTCCCTCCGCATTCTTTTTACACTCGATTCCAGCAGCTTATTTGCGTGATCCTAGAGCTACTGCTCCACATTCACATTCCAGCTTCGAACTGGCTGGTGAAGCGCCTCCCTATAGCGTCCATAGAAGGGAAACGTATAACGTTCTATCTTTAAATCTGTGCGGGACAATAGGAAGTTGCTGTAGTTCAGCGAGTCCTGGGCAAAACTGGAGAGCTCCAGGTCTGGTGACTCCATGTGCTCCCGTGGAAAACCTATGTGGCTTGATCAACTTAACACCAGCCAGCTCAGCCCGTGCTCTTCAACCTTCCGACGCAGTTTTATTGCATGCGAAGAACCAGAAACGGGTCACCAAGCCAGTTACTTTTATCGTTCGCTGCTAATGGAGGTTCGACTCATCTTGAAGGATTTCCTTGCTCCAGAAAATTTTCACCTTCCATTGCTCAAACAGTGACTCTTTAAGCGAACGGTCTGCTTTGCAAGAAACTGAAGAAGGAACAAAGGGGAAGGAAACAAAAAGACATAAAGGAAGAAAGAACGATAGGAAGAAAGGAACAAAGAGAGGAAGAAAGCGAGAAAGGGCGAGAGAAAAACGGAAGGAAGGAAGGGAAAAACAGAAAGAAGATAGAAAGGTGGAAAGAATGATAGGAAAAAAGGAACAAAGAGATAAAACTGAAACAGATTAAGAAAGCAAGAGAAAGAGAGGAAAAAGGAAGAAATTAAGGAAGGAAGGAAAGAGGGAGGCAGGGAAACAAAAAAAGTAAAAAGGAAGAAAAAATGATAGGAAGAAACGAACAGAGAGATAAAAATAGAAAGAAAGGAAGAAAGGAAGCGAAAGTGAGAGTAAATGAAGGGAGGAAGAAAAGAAGGGGCGAGGGAAATGAAGAAGATAGAAAGGGGAGAAAGAATGATTGTAATAAAGAAAAAAACGAGAAAAATAGAAAGAAACAGAGTGAGAGAGAGAAAAAGACAAAGAAAGAAAGAAAAAAGAAAGAAAGAACGCAAGGAAGAAAGAAGAAAGAAAAGAAGAAAGGAAGAAGGAAAGAAAGGAAGAAAGAAAGAGAAGGAAAGAAAGCAAAGAAGAAATAAAAAGAAAGAAAGAAGAGAAAGAAGGAAGGAAGGAAGAAAAGAAGGAAGAAATGAAGTAAGAAAGGAAGAAAAAGAATGAAAGGAAGGAAGACAGAAAAAGAAATGGAAGAAAACGAAAGAAAGAAAGAGAAAAGGAAAGAGAGAAGGAAGAAAAGAGAGAAGAAAGAAGGAAAGAAAGGAGGAAAGAAAGGAGGGAAGAAAAGAAGGAAAGAAAGGAGGAAAGAAAGAAAGGAAAGGAAAGAAGAAAGAAGGAAGAAGGAAAGAAAGGAAGGAGAAAGAAAGAAAGGAAGAAGGAAAGAAAGAAAGAAAGAAAGAAAGAGAGAGATAAAGAAAGAAAGAAAACTCACTGGCGCCGCAGTGAAGTGTTCGAAGCTCGCCACTATATGAGACTAGTGGAACATAAAGGTTTTAGCATTGCTAAAGAATGGTGCTTCGAGCAAATATTCAGAACGTTCTGTGGGTCTGTGCCGTGCTACTACCGAAACCTCTGTAGCTCCAGAAAGGTATGATTTACAAGGTGCTAATTTCAATTAAGAATACAAATAGCTGGGCCACTCAAACGTCAATACATGCCTCAGAAAATCTCGCTCGTGGAGAAACGCGCAAAATAATCGCTGTATATTCCTTAAGAAGTGCTGCGCGAAACTTTAATGCTCGCAGAATCTTGGCAATAGTTAACTGAAAGCCAGTAAATGTCTCTGCAACGCGTGGCTTGATGGCCATTGAATTCATCGACAAGAAACGCGAGAAAAAAGAAAGAGGAATCATTGAAGGACAGCTTGGTGGTCATCCTGATTAGCGGTCTGGCTCCACTCGGCCAAACGGAAGTGGCAGAGCGTTCCCTTCTTCCACTGACGACTGCAACACGGAGACGGTAAAAAAAAAGCAGAATGAGGGCGCCAGTGAACCCGCAGCGCATGTCGCTGCAGGGTTACGCATTCTTTCGATTTGGGCCCAGAAGGCGCACGTATGCACTGGACACAAGAAGCATCGCCGCTGCGGTATTTCGTGCACTGCACGTAGCTTCGGGCACCCCCGTAAGCACAGAGATTATGCTATGAATCACCGCAACGCGTGTTGCATCACTGTGTGCCTAGCAACCTTTTAATTTTCGGCCGCGCCCACTGTGGGACTCGACAGGCTGCGGCATGCGGCGCTAGACGACTGCTGATGCCGCTAGGGCTGCGGAAAAAGGAGGTCACAAAAGGGCGCTGCCACTTGAAATGGGCTGCGATACACGGGACGCGAGTAGCCACCGGCGTCTGGATTTGCAAGCAATAACAGCAACAAAATGAATTCGCTCAGCTGTGATAAAGGAAAACAGCTAGATGTGAGCTTCACGCCGCCTATAGGTATATGGACGCCTGCTCGTTACATGTCGCATGAATGTACTGAGCAATTATGTGTTCAATCGTGAGCCACCCGAGGATGCTACGGGCGCAATTCATTACCGAAAGCGCTGGGCGTTGTTCGCCTGCCTTAATGTCGCGCCGTCGCCCCGCAACGCGTCATTTCCGCTAGCTGGGCCCGTGTCTGGATGATGCATATCCTTCAGCAGCGAGTGCGCTTCTCGGCGAGCCCCAATTAACAGCTGCTTGTAAGCGCGTACAAGTAGTGGAGCTCACGACATGCCCATAGGTAACCTTGCGAAAGACACCTTGGCGAAGAAGACGTCACCTGACATGTGGCAGCAAGGTTTGAGAGCGACTAAAGTACCCATGGCTTGGCTGAATGGCATCCAATCCTCGTTGACCCGTACACTCTGGTGTATAGAGGGGCGCGTCGCCGCTGAGCACTTATCTCGTTGTGTTGGACAATAAATGGGACGGCAACGATCAACTGAGGGTTTTGGTTCATTGCCATTACATTGGCCAATATCGGAGAGCCTGCTTGAGCTGCCTCAAGCAGTTCTGTGAGACGGAGTAGCGTGCCCTTTACGCTCCTTTCCCCTTGCAGTAACAATAGTGCATCTATCACGCTGGAGTGGGCAAGTGCGCGATGTCACTGCACTCTTCCATGGCTATGTATTCGTTTGTACTGTCCGCAGCGCACATGACAAGCTATTTTGTGGGCCTTGGGAGCTCGAAGGAGTTGGTATACAAGCGGATTACAAGTTTGCAATCTTAGCACTCAATTTAGGAAAACGTGCTCTTGCGCATGCCAAGTGGTGATGTGGGCTGCCACAAGATGCAGGCCTGCATTTCATCCGCCGCAGTCTAATGAACTTCAGTCATAGAAGGCCTGAGACGCCACAATACGATTTCAAACAAAGGCCCTTAAAAAAAGAAAAAGGAAAGGGGACTTAGCAGCGTGTCCAAAATTACGAAACAATGAAAATTGACACTTTGTCAGGGAGGTACCGACTCCGTAATGGTCTACGGATCGGCTGCCTCTCAGCACACGAACCGCCAAGGCATTCCTCTGATTCGAGCCTAGATACGCATCGTGCGAACTTTACGGGATCGCCCTTGGCTTCGACCCACCAGCGTGAAATATGCGAAGGCGCTAGCGGCCACCTTTGCAGAACTGCCAAAACAGTGGCGCAACGGCGTCTCTCGCGCGTCGCCTCTAATGGGGATATAAAAGCTGCGGACGGTGTCGAAAGGCGGAGGCTACGCATACCGCAAACTGAGATGCAATCGAAAATCACGATCAGCCGCCGTGCTGAGGACAGACCACCGCAGAGCGGACAGGCATGAGCGAAGTCGAAGCGACACATTTCCTTCGTTTTGGTCAAAAATAAATAGACTGCGTAGATAGCTTCAATAAAATAAACGCTGCGCATGACTCCCGAAGAAGGCCCCTAATTAAGGCGTACCAGAGAAGTCGCACTTCCGAAGACCACGTGCCTTCAGAGAAAGGCGAGGAGGACTGCAAACGCCGTCGCGAAGGTGGGCATTATCACTTTTCCCGCCGCTTTGTCCCCAGCCCAGGGCCCCCGAAGTGCGCAGGCTGCGGACGTTTTTCACACATGGCCCGCCGTACCTCTCCGGATGTTTATAGACACTTAATCAGGGGCCCAAAGAGGACGGGTGCAAGGAGATAATATTAGCAATACAGATTATGCGTGCAATATATTCTGCCGTTTTTAGCGGCCGCGCTCCGCCCACATTGCGCAACGCCACTCGTGGCTTTTCCAACTTGCGCCGCGTGACTTAGAGTGCTCCCTGGTGGCCCTTCGGTGCAACCTGCGCGCAGCAACAGAGTGTTCTTGTTCACCCTGACGAGAGCGAAAACCACTCCGGGAAATAGTATTTCTCCTTTGCTTCGGAAGGTGGGTGTTCCGTCGTGATAAAAGGGGAATGTTCGCCCTTTCGTTGCCCGAGTAAATGCTGTTATGAAGCCCCCCGCCATACATAGTATTTTTCTCTAGTTCTATCACTACAAGGGGCAGCAGAATACTACGAAAATTCTCTGTGTTATTGCAAGTTCATGGCCAAAAATACTAGACTACTATGTTGTTACGTCAGATGATTTTCTGTGGTGTTTTTCGATAAGCCACCCCATGTTTTGTTCCGATTTAGCTTGCCCAGAAATGCTGCAAGGTTGAGCAGTTCACGCCTCAAGAGGAGAGATCATGGCTGGAGTAATGCAGACCTACTTGAATATATTAGCCGTTTTGCAACGTCGCCTTGTTTGTTCAGCTTTGTTTAAAACTGTTCCTTGCGCCCAATGCGATAAAGATAATATTAATGATGTTAAGCAGCACGCACTTCGGATATTTGTTTGCCCTGATATGTAAGAATGCTTCAAGATATGTGAGTCTCTTTCTAATGACAGGAGTATAGGCACAAGTATATACCATAATGACAGGTCCCACTACAGTGCCAAACTTTGGGACCTCTTTTTGTAACCTTCTGTATAAACATAGCATTTGTAATTATTTCTGAATAAGCTTAAAAAATATATAAGTAACATTCTACCGACTTTGTATTAACAAGTGTTAATATAACATAAAATTAACATGATGTTTATAGAGTCAATAGAAAGTTAATACCAATTCCAAAGAATGTTGACAACCATTCCTGTAAGGGCTTAAGCTTTCATGTTCACGACTTATTTCCTCATTAACAAAAAGAAAAACAAGAAACCGCAAAATTAATTATAGCCGGATGTGTTGCACACCCATAGAGTGGTAACCTCAATCCTTTCGTCTAAATTCACGATGTTGACAGGTTCAGCGAATTACCTTGTATTTTAGTGCCCTAGCTCCCTTACAGCATATTTACATACCAGCCATAGCACGGAGCGCCGCTGAAGAAAGAATAGCGCCTAAGTATATAACCACGCCTACTATGGTTTACGGCTCAGAGTTAAGTTCAGGTTTGACCCAACAAAGATCGGGCGTAGCCCTAGAGCACTTCATGAAGGACGCGTTTACTGTGTAAATGCTTGTGACGCTATAAGTGCTATTAGCACCTTCAAGCCAGTTAGAGAGTTTTATTTCAAGTTCAAAAGCCCTTGCAGCTTGCACTGCTTCCGCGATGAGAAATAATGAAGAAATGGTTAGAGGGCCATGAACAGTGCTTCACTATCAAGTCCCATTTAGAGCTCACTGCCTCCATTTCCGATTATGGTCGTTTGCTTCATTCATTAAACACCCTCACGCGATTCTGCCACAAGCTTTGCCCCCCCCCCCCCCGCCCCCCGACGGCGTGCTCGCGGTCACAGACATACAGCCGGTTGCATTGCTCTTTTAATACAAAAGTCGAAGGTTCGTAGCCAGGCTTAACCTGAGGTACAAATCTCTTTCCTCTGCGGCCTGATGATCGAAGACGCGCTGTGTTTCGGTGACACTCTGACATTTTCACTCAAACTTAGCTCCAGGTTTTAACATTACATGCTTTAAATAAGAGCCCTGGCACTTCAAAATATACGACGCTGCTGTCTCAGTATACAACGAGATACCGGCTGGAAGTATTTCAGAAGAGGAAACGGAGGTCAGACGGCAGAAATGTGCGGAACTGCTAGATAACGTTTAAGCTTACTTGGACAGAGACACGCGCATGCCAATACTAGTGCTGTGCAACAAACGCGTCGTCACGACGAGCCTGCTACGCATACATGTACGCTTGAAAAAAGGTGCACGTATAACATAGCGCCCATTTTACCTATCCACAAGGGGAATGCTACTAAGAAACGCTTACTGGAGAATGCAGTCGCGAGTTGGTGCACACATTAACATGAACTGTTCCTGCAGGAATTAATGTTTCTAATGGGCAACAACAGTAAAAAAATACTCAGGCCAGGAGGGCTCTTGCGCCACTATTGGCATTCCTATAGGCTCAGGGATGCTTAACACCAGCGTTTCCTTCACCCGCTAAAGATTAGGAGCGCTGGCGGTACGAAACTGAGCCACACTTCTCGGTCCAGAATGCACCCTGGAGGCTTTTGTACTTTTGACAAAAGCTTTACGAATCCATATATATTTGAAATGCTTATGATAATCGCTTCAGCAGCATGCAAATTAATGTAGCCCCGAAAATGTGTCTAGCGGAAAGCCAAGATGGCTATCGCGCACGCATATGAGTCCAGGATGCCAGCACATTGCGAAAGAAGAAATACAAAGAGCCTCAAAAACTGCTGTTGCTGAAGTTAAAACTATAAGATAGTTCATGAAAATGCCTACCGCTATGTTTAATGCCTTAATAAATGTGTGTTGCGAGCCGCCGCGGTGGCTGAGTGGTTATAGCGCTCGGCTGCTGGCCCGAAAGACGCGGGCTCGATCCCGGCCGCGGCGGTTGAATTTCGATGGAGGCGAAATTCTTGAGGCCTGTGTACTGTGCGATGTCAGTGCACGTTAAAGAACCCCAGGCGGCCGAAATTTCCGGAGCCCTTCACTACGGCGTCTCTCATAGCCTGAGTCGCTTTGGGACGTTAAACCCCGATAAACCAAACCAAATGTGTGTAGCAACCCGTCTTTCAGAGAGTCGAGGTCATTTACCACTCTTTTTTTCTGGATAGACGCGTGCCTTTCGGAGAGCTCTTTAATTATTAATTCCTGCCATTAATAACAACCCGTGATCGTGTATGTGGAATGAGCAGCCGTACTCAAAGGAAATGACACTCCACCTAGTGGCCGGCAAAGGGCAGCCATTGTTCTCGACACGCAACAAAGCGAAGGATTTTTAGTTTCGCTTCGGAACTCGAGCTTATAACAAGAATGCATAACGGGTGGATAACTCAAGCAACAACGCAAAGAGTGGCATAAAAACATTTTTTTGCAAGCAGCGGCGACAATAGCGAGCACAGCGCCACTGCGTCGATAGACAGCAAATTCAGCACAACACAGAACAAAGCTCACGCGGCCGGAAATGTGTGAGCGGAAGCTGAGGACGATGGCGCTTTCGTGTGTTTGAATAGCATTAGCGAATGCGTACGTGCTTGCGACACTTTCGTTCGGCTTGCACACAGTTTTCATGGCATCCCTGCTTGCTTGGTGGGATTAAGCAAAAAGTTGGGCAGCTATGGGGCTATAAAGACGAACGAAAATCAACAGCATTGCAGTGCCACTGACGACCAAGAATAGAGCAGTGAAAGTGCAAAATCGTGGCCATAAATACCAGCGCTCGACCTTTCGTGGCTACAGCGAGCGCCCCTCTCATTATTTGCTACGCTTTGAACGGTTCTGTAGAGAGTATCTATATGAATGTATGCCCCCGGAGGATATAAATATGGGATTAGTGCTACCCCACATACCGTACGTTTTTTGCAGCCGACTATTTCGAAATGTGGATAAAAGTAGCTGGCAGAATTTTTTTTTCTGCGCACACCAGCGTGCTGTATACGCCGCTGCTCGAAGCAAGCCATGCCAGCACCGCTCCTTTTATCTCTGCTCTGGTTCCTTTCTTTGTCCCCTTCTTCAGTTATGTTGTGCTGCGCATTTTAGTTAAGTTCGAAAAGCAGCTAGCTGTACTCTTAAACCCGTGAAAACTTCGGCCTCATCGGTAGGAACTCTAAAAATGCGACATGATGTGCGAAATACAACGTAATGGCTTGCGCATGCATGTGCTCTTGCGCTCGGGTTTACGGCGGCAGTAATGCGTTATTTTATATCCAGCACAGCGTTCTCGTTTCGAGAGCCTGCCATCTAGTCACATTTCCGGAAGCTTGGAAATAATGGTTTCAGAGAACGGCTGACGGATATTCTTGAGGTTTCTCTTCAGCAAACCTGGTGCACTATAGATATCAACTTTTTGTATCACATTGTTTTCCCCTTCTAATCTAAATGTCAGATTCTGCGCAGAACAACGAGACGCTGCAGAGGGATAGAGAAAATTAAGTTGGCAACCACCTGGAACGCACGAATAAAACTGATTAGGGCACAGTCAGGACTGAACTGATTTCTTTTACAGGGGTTTGTATATCCAGAAAACGTGGCGAAAGACGCTTTTCCGACATTCTTCACTGAGCCTCCGAATCCAAGGTTGCGCAGCAGGAGTGGAGCAAGAATGACGTCATACTGGCAGACCGCCAACGCTGAATCCAGATGTTTCGGTTGCTTTCCTCATCGGTATACGCTGGGCGGGATCGGTGAGGTTCGAAGAGGCTTTAGGGCATCTCGAATCGATGACACGACTGTGGTGTGGCGACTCGTCGCGTTCTGCTAGTCCCCGAGGCACGTTACATTTCCAGGCCCTTCGACCCGTCGTTGCGCGATCTCTTTGTCAGCCTATGGACTTGCCGAATAAGAGCACGTTCAAAAGCTCTGCAAAGCTTCCGTTTTAAAGAAGAAGTCAAAACAGAAGTCTGGACGGTTCCTCATTGCAAGTGGCACTTGAGGAAGTGTCTCCTTTGTCGGCAGCAGCTAGTAGTTCTTTGTGTATGTGGGCTGAAACTTTCAATAGCATACGCTGCACTCTTTCTGACGAACCGCAGTTGTAGTATGCGCTGCAAGGCAGGCCGCTAGAATGCACCAGCTGGCACAGAAATAACCACTACGCTACAAATTGATCTCCCTCCATATCAACTGCTTGTAGACAGAGTTTTAGATAGGCAGCAATACATTGGCGAAGTTTTGATGAACAAAAAAGGATACTCCTTGTTGTCAATCTACGCGTCCTTGCCCATTTTCAGCTCTTTCGCATAATGTAACAGAGGTTTGATCGAAGCACACAGTCGCCAAACCACAAGAACAACGCGTATTCTGGATACTCACCTGGCAAGACAAGAGCACAACTTTGAAAGCAAGCGTTCTTTGAAGGCCCACTGCACACCAGCGAGGGACGGCATTTTGTTTTGTCGACGTCTCGAAAGTTCTTGAGCGATACCGCTTGAGAAATACTCGCGACGTGGGACACGTTCGCAGTGGAGCACGGACTTCAAAGGGTGGCAGCCTGAACCATACTTTGTTTATTTGCTTCATTGCTTGAAGCAGGCACTAAAACAGTAATTGCCCGGCCGCGTTGGCTGCTCCCGGCGTCCTGCAGGCGCCAAGGGAGCCGGTGTCGCTGAGGACGGAGAAACTACTCGCCCAACGCCTCTGATGCGCCGGGAATTTCTGCCACGCGCCTCGGACAGGGTGCGGCGAGGCGCGTTTTTGCGAAAGCGTCGCGACCGAAAATGACTTCAAATTGGCGGCTACCTCTGGCACGGACGCGGCGCATGAGAGCCCGCTCCGAACGCGCTGCGAGCCCATTAACGCCGCTGCTTATGGCACCCGCTTGTGAATCTGCAACGCTAAAATTTTTGAACACGATCGCCATGAGCTGCGCAGGCCTATGTGATGTCCCCTCGGGGGAAACTAGTCGAGAAGCACGCTACGCCTAAATTACGCGTCATCGCGACCATCGGGACTTCACTGGTGCCAACCGCGCGACCCTCCGACTGCTGCGCGCGCGCCCTGCAGAGAAATCGATAGTATTCTACTTGTGACGAAATCCTCTCACTGCATACCCTTTCACAGTAGTTGCATCTGCGTCCGCGGAGCATAGTGTGGCGCTTTAATCGCTCTGCATTTTTCCTTCTTTTCTTTGTATGGGGCACACTCAAAATGCGGACACTGCAGCCTTTGGTGTGTACGGATCAAGGTTTCCAATGAAATCAATTATTTCAAACTGTGTCTATCTGAATAGATAGCAAAGTGTTCGCAAAGCAAAGTGCATCCAGTTTAAGTGTTTTCGATTTTTCTCCCAAGATACAACAAACTCTTCTGGAAGCCTTGATTATCCTTATGGAGTTAAAGAAACGACCAGTTATTAGTGCGAAAGCATTATATGTATGGCTCTTCGCAACGAAACCCGGCGTCAGCGTTGACCAGCAGCAGTAGTCCGAAAACCCCCATGACGTCACCATCCTCTCGCATGACGTCAGCAGTAGACCATAAGATAGTAGCGTCTACAGCAAAGAAAAATGAAATATCGTCGGAAGGTGCGGGGACATGGAACACGGACCTCCCGATTTTGAAGCGAGCAGGCAACCCACGGGCCATAGAACCGTGTTGCTTCTTGGCCAGTAAAGGTCAACCTAGTGTATGCGTTTCCTTACGACTGTGTGCTAATGAATAGATGTGTCATTAGAAGGGAAGGAATTTTTAACGAACCTTGCAACATAGCTTACAATTAGATTACGGCTTCGAATTCACAGCACGTGAGTAATCTTAAGTGCCCTCCATAATTTATTTTATTACAACGTGTTTTCAATGCAAATCACGGCTCTAAAAGACACAAAATCTGAGGTTATTATAAATTTAGTGGCACACCAAGTGTGCACGCCTTCCATGACGGTGCAAGTAAAAGATGAAGAACACGTAACCAAAGCAAATGAATAAAAAAAGATATTTGGCGCTTACCAATAAACGCTTAGCCCGAACCTGCTTCGTCTCCCCAGCGAGTGCCCTGCCGCTTCCACAGCGATTGCAAGCCACAACATTCAAGTGTTTAAAAACGGAATGAAAGGCATAACACTTCGAAGCGCCCTTTTCGCTCCTTTAAAAGACAGACACGCTTCGCAGCCCCGAACGGAAGATCAGAAATAAGAAGAGAACGTGTAAATGCAGGGCTTCGGCTGAAATTCCAAAAGGCGTACGAAAACCGCAGCCACTGTCCCGAGCGGACGCCTAATTGTCGCTAAATATACACGGGGACGTATCTTCGCTAACCGCAGGCCTTAAGCGATAAAATTATAGCTGCTACCGTGCGCGGAGAGTTTTCCGCTAAGTGGTGCTGCGATGTCCCTTTTAGGAAAAGCCGTAAAACCAGTACTGGATAAAAAAAAAAGCGCGCCAGCAATGAAGCGCAAACACATCCCACTGCCTACGCCAAAGGTGAACAGAGTGGAAACAATTGCACTTCACTCGGGCGCAAAAGGAATCCTCGCTGAGAATACGCTTTCGGTGTCCAGAAAATTGCTCCGAGCGAGAACGCCAAATTAGCCCGAAGGACCCTGTCCCCGCAGGGAGCCACGTAACCTGACTCCTCTCCCGTTCGACCACCTTTGCACCCACCGAGCCACCGCTCTGATTTTTTTTTTTTTTTGGCGCCTCGACTTCTCGCGGCGCCTGAAAATCCTAGTGTTTAGTGAAAAACAAGAGCGATTACCACTCAGGGCAAACGGAGCTTGGCGCCCCGCGACTGCCGTCGTCTTGGGACTCAACCACGTCATGGGTGCGTGTCTGCAGTCGTAGCACATTCCACATTCGCGAGAGCCTCCTCATTTAGGCCTTTCCCCGGGATATTACCAGAATGAGGAATAAAAAAAAACGTAACAATAGCCGTTCGCAAATGAGAAGCTTTTTCGTTTTGTTTGG